>BQNB010033024.1:0-42163 GCA_026074375.1 Tanacetum coccineum | reverse complement strand
GAGTCTTTTATATGGATTTTCATAATCCTAACAATTTTTGTATTCTTAAAAATATAAAATATAATATTTTTATATAAATTATAAAAATATATATTAATATTATAAGACTCGATTTTTAAAACCCGACACATTTATCATTATTAATCAACGATCGACGCATTATAAAATAATTACGTTATATATTTAACATAATTTATCACCGACTAGCTTTTAAAGAAACTTAAAATCTTATCGTATCACGTTACTAGGGAATTTCATATGAGGGGTTCCATTTGGGTATTTGTTTTGACAAGTTTGTTGGGTTTACGATTTAAAGTGCCCTGACTCCTCAAACGATGCTACATGGCCTCTGGATTATGATAGCCCGAACAGTGATACAATATTTCCATAAATTAATAAATCAAAGTAATACGTTAAACTTTATGAAGTTTTGAAACATAAACCATCACACTAAGACTTGACATATTATCCCAGGTTGCATGACGAGGCCGTTACTTTTACTTGATATACTTTTGCCATCAATCAGATTTTCCCTGTTAAAGTGAGTTCATAGCCTCGCATTTTAAATCTTCTAATATTTTCATAAACCCGCGAGGGGTATACATGCTATAAACCATGAATACGATTTTTTTTCCAACTATATGATATCCTGATATATTATTGCTTTAGTCCTTACTTTTGCCATTAAGACCCTACTATTATGAACCGTTAATTACTTTTCAGAGTAAGCACGAATGCTGTGAATAAATCTATTTGGGACTGAACTCCCCCGTTGGTGTACCTATACTTTCTGGTAACCAAACACACTTCATTTGAATCACTATGCGGGTGTTTGGGAAAGGAACCCATTGGGGCAACTTCTTGTGATTATTGATTATCTCAAGGTCTCGGTGTCATGAGCTTAGGGCAATAGTACTGTTTTCTATAATAATTATACCCATTGCAATTATTACACTTATGGGTGTATAACAACGTAACCCACTATTGAACTTGTATTCAAACTGTTTAACATAAACCTATGAATTTCACTCAACCTTTATGTTGACTTTTTTAGCATGTTTATCTCAGGTAACTGAGCATCTTATGGCATGGAGTGACACAGACTTGAAGATGGCTAAACTGTTATCATTCAAACTTTATGTTTCTAGATTTTGGGATCTCTCTTCTTGTAAAACTCTGATGAATAAATGAATGATAACTAAATTTTACAAAAAAGGTCTCTTTACGAGTCGTTTTCTATGATTATGACTGTTGTACTATGAAATAATACCTCAGATTAGCTTCCGCTGCTATATATGTCAAAATGGGGGTGTTATAAGCATCGATCACAATTCCATAGAAGACACCATGTAATTCCTATACTCTTGTAATCATTTAATTTTTGGTATCGTTCGGTAAAATGTTTAGTTTACCTTGGTTATTTGATCACGCGTATATAATTACAATGGTTATGGGCTAATACCCTCGGGTATTAGCCATCTTAATGAAGATTCAGTGTTTGGTTTGTTTTAAACTTAATTTCTTAATTTATCATTGAAAGTTTAATTATGTTTATCACATGATACTTGTCTATGTGTTTGAATATGTGACCTATCATTCAACTGGGTCTAGTTATGCCTAACAAGTGAACTAGATACTGGGATAGCTCTTCATATCGTGTTTTATATTACTGGACCAACAGGATCACAAATAATGTTATATCTTTGTCTTTTAATTACGAGCTTAGTTGGACCAGTAGGTGACCCGTATGTTTCAACGAGTATGTTCTTAATTAATTGATAAAGACTTGAACATTGAACTACCAGTATATAAAATACCGTCAAACAATAAGTGGGTAAAGTCCCGATGGGCTAGGGTTTAACAAGATCATCATTGCTTTAATCCCTAAATAGATTATAATTACACTAAAAGGATGATTTATGCGGATACGTTAATTATGACAGGATTCAACGTGTCTAGGTCTTAGGATGATGTCCCGCCTAAGTCTTAAGAATGATATGCCGCTTTGAGATAAGAAATCATTGCACTAAACAAACAAACCAACATTTAATTGGATTTAATATGTCTAATACAATTTTCTATCATTTGGCTTGTATTGTACTTTTATCTTCTGATTGTTTTCTTGCATGTTTATTGTGTTTAGAATTGATTATTGTCACCATAAAACTTGTGCCAGTCTCTCAGGCTAAAAACCCCCATTATCATTAGAACTAGGTTTAGCATAGGTTTAACAAGTAATTAGAATTAACTTAATTAGATTAATTAAAATACTGATAGAATATAAAGTTAACGACCCCGCTCTTAGTGTTCGACACCCTACTTACCACGAAACTCCACCCGATCGGGTACACTGCCCGTTAAAGTGTTGTTTTAGGATAAGTCAGCTAAATATGAATGTAAAACTTGTTAATCAATAAATTGACCCTACACGACAGCACATCAGCCTCAACCCACAACCCACAACTCTCTCCGATGCCACCGACCTCTTCGTTGCCGCCGTTCATGGTGTGTGGCGTTGGTGGTCGATCGGTGACGTTGGCGTGCTTAGATGTGTGGTTTGTTTTACGGGTGTTCTAATATGTTGGGTAGGGGTGGAAACGAGCCGAGATGCTCGTGAAAAGCTCGGGATCGGATCGGTAAAAAGCTCGAACGAGCCGAGCCTAAACGAGCTGGAGGATTTTCATAACCGTTGAGGATTCACACCTGGAGGATTTTCATAACTGAAAGGTATATTGAAAAGATTTAATCTGGGTATGTTATGTGGTGGTATAGCTTTTGGAATCAACACGTGTCCCACACGTGGAAATAGATAAACAAGTTCTATTATGGCTTTTTTATATTGCCGTGAAGTGATTTAGAAGGTAATTTAAGCCCGTTTATAGTTTTGTGGTGTGTTTGCGGGGCAGCTATACTTGGGTTGCGGTTGCAGCCAACGCGGTTGTTTGGTACATTAAGATACAGGTTTGTTGGTCCGTTATCCTTTAATTAGTAACGGATTGTTGGTGGGTTATCCTCTTTATGTCGTGTCTACAATGGCAATGATGAGCGGAAGTGGGCTATTGCTTAGCTAGGCTACCTCTGTTATATGTAACTGTGATAGCCTCATCTGAGCCAAATGTACGAGACACGTCTTTCATTTTTACTGTTAGCCGTTGTTTTCCTGTTTTAAAGCTCAAATGTTATTCTAAAAAAGTGATGATGAGTGGAAGTGTGTTATCGCTTGGCAATATTTGTTCTATGCAGCCGTAATAAGCCATGTCCTAAAACTTCCATTTGAGCCAAATGGATGACACACGTCATTAGCGATCATTCCTGTTAATCCGCTGATATAAAAACACTGAGTGTATATGAATCACTACAGACCTCATTGTTAGTGGGAAATAGCTAGACTTATTAGGATGGGTTAGGGTATAACATTGATTGCCACCCGCCCGACCCAACCTGACCTGAGACCCACGGGTTAAATATGTGACCCGTTTCTCTCTTCTTTGTTTAACTCGGAGTACGTGGGGTACGTGTCCACAACTCATAGTGAACATGATGTGATAAGTTTACATGGGTTCGGTTAAAGCTGAAACTGTCCGTAACTTGGCGGGGCAAACTATTAGGTTTGCAGCCACGACGAATGTATCCTCTTTTTCTCGATTGGTTCCCTGTCTAAGCCTCATACTTAAGGGCTGTTTATTCTTGGTTCACTTCCAAGAAACAAGCTCAAGTTCACCGTTGTTCTGGAAAACTCAACTTCAAATAGGTATGTTTGAATATAAACAAACAATGGGAATGCAGCTTTTATTTTTTTGAATAATGGTTGTTGAGTTTCTTTATTCAGAAACAATGGCAATGCGGTTTTGTTTCCAAAAAATAGTACGAATCAAAATGATGTTTTATAAACAAACTCCTTGGAATGTGCAATTTGTGTTTTTGGTCGCTTTATGGGATGTTTCTACCGGCTGCAAAAAATGCAGTTTCATTTTGTCTTCGCAATGTGCTTAGCGGGTTTCCAATTAGCTTTACGACATGAAATGATGCTTACGTTGATTACATAAGGTTGTGATGAGTCTGCGGGGGCGCGGGGGAGGGGAGGGGGGGGGGGGGGGGTAAACTTGAGATTCTTCGCATCTTGGCAAGGCAGGTTACTACACTTGCAGCCATGGCGGACGTATCCTTTTTTTTGTCCTTTCCCTTTCTGAGCCTCATATACAATGTTTTCGACACTCTGATTTCACTGTATGTGTATGGGTGTTCGAGAAGACTCGGATATGGGTGTCGTGTGTGAAATCATTAGTATTAAAAAAATGTTAAGGAGGTTGTGATGAGTTTACATGGGTTCGGTTAAAAGTTGAGATTATCCGTAACTTGGCAGGGGCAACCTATTAGGTTTGCAGCCATGTCAGATATATCCTATTTTCTCAATTGATTCCCTGTTTGAGCCTCATACTTAAGGGTTGTTTACTGTTAGTGCACTTCCAAGAAACAAGCTCGAGTTCACCGTCGTTCGGGAAAACGCAACTTCAAATAGGTATGTTTGAATATAAACAAAGAATGGGAATGCAACTTTTATTTGTTTGAATAATGGTTGTTGAGTTTCTTTATTAAGAAACAATGGAAATGCGGTTTTATTTCCGAAAAATGGTACAAATCAAAATGAAGCTTTATGGGATGTTTCTGCCGGCCGCAAAAAATGTGGCTTCCTTTTGCCTTTGCAATGTACTTATCGGTTCCTTGTCCGAGCCTCACACTTAAGGGTTGTTTACTGTTGGTGCACCTCCAAAAGACAAGCTCGAGTTCACCTTCGTTCTGTAAAACGCAACTTCAAATAGGTATGTTTGAATATAAACAAACAATGGAAATGCAACTTTTACATTGTTGAGTTTCTTTATTCAGAAACACGGCTGCTGACTAATTTAAATACGTGTTTCACTTTTTGTTTTTATAAAACACGGCTGCTAGAGTTTATTACTCTTAGTAATTATGGTTGTCATAAGTACTGATTTATGTCTCCAGTTGTTGTGGTTACGACCTTTATATCTCACGGGTCTGCATATTTTCAGTTTGCAAAGTGTGTATCCCCATGAGCTTCATTCATCAATTGTTAGTGGTTTTTGGATAGTTCAACAAACTCCACAAGTACTATTCTTGAATAATGTTTTTTTCGCGCCTTTATACCTTTTTATATGACTTTAGCTTATACGTCAGTCAATATGTGTCATTCACATTGCAACAAATTTGCTACAAAACCTTTACACCTACTATGCCATTACTTTACTTTAAACCAAATGATAAATACTTGACAATCACTTTACTTGCAGCTACTGACTTGCCTGCCACGCTATTAGTGTCAAGTATCGGACAGGTAGATCAAGCAACCAATCTCAATCCCAAATTGCTTGAAATATCAACCCCGCCAGCTGAAGAAGAAATCAATACTAAAAGAAAAAAAATTGCAGAAGTCCGACCGTTAAAGAAATCAAACAATAAGAAACCGAAACACAAAGGGTAAACGACATAGACGCAACCCTATCTTTTGTAGACAACAATGTACCAAGTAGTATAACCTTCTAGCAGTGACTACAATACTATCTACTATCTGCAAGTGCAAGGCAGGTGTAGTTGTGGTGTAGTAGCACCCACTACGCACATTTTGGATAAACTTATTACTGCAGCTATTTAAAGGGTATGTTAATGGCAATATGTTTTTGTAAATAATTCTTCTGTAAATCGGTCTATTTTTTTCATGAATAACAACAGCAAAGTCAATGTCTGTATTTCATTTTGTTAACTTTAAGTTTCCTCAAACCCTGCGCTCCTTTGCTAACCGTCCCGCAACGGAGTGCGAGTATACCTACTTGTTTTGATACAATGTCCAATAAAATATTATATAATTGAGTGACCTTTGATGCATAATCTCAATAATAATTTTATATGAGACACTGTAACCATGTAAACAAGACCAGTTACGTAGACTGAGTCAAAAATTATTTCTTTAGTTGTCCGATGCTAATTTAAAAGCTTGCTTTGAAACAATAAGCCCATAACTTTAAAGTATCGATCATATGCATTTTAATTATAGTATTAAGTTATACAATGTATTTTTAATTTTATATTTCTTTTGAATGAGATATGCAACAAATTACATAGATATGATAGACAAAGAAGCTTGTCCGTCTTCTCCTACAATCCCCCCCCCCCCCTATAGTATTAAGTTATACATTGTATTCTCTTCAATGCGTATATTTCTTCCTTGCACCACTGAGACCTATGCAAACAAACACCCTACCCACTAGATCATGACCCCTAGACCTAAAAGAAGCTTGTCCGTTTGTTCTAAAAGATGAGGTCATTTTACATATATTAGTAGGACCCCACCCCCACCCCGACCCACCAACACGACATAAGCAAACAGCGCAATGTGACAAAGATTATGACCCGACTATTTGTCATAATCATTGTTTCTTTTTTTCATGTAGACTACCTTCTATTAATGTTGTTTGCTATTAGATTTATGACTGCAACTTTGAGTCCTCTAACTTACATAATTTTATGATTATCCTTTTTGTACAATGTCAAAACAACCTTGGCAAAAAAACTACAACCTACAAGCGTATATAACGAAACAATATTTACAGGAAAAACTCACACCATGGAAAAACAAACATGACATAAAACATATTTCATCCCATATTGACTACGTAGTTAACAGCTAACATAAACACATATAAATATTAAATGGTGAAGAAAGGTGGTGAACCGAAGGTTGTTTATGTGGCGGTGGGTTGGTCAACCGGCGACGGTGATGCTTTGTGTGTGAAAGAGAGAGATATGGATGTGTGTTTTTGGCTAAGAAAGAGACACAAATGTGACAAAAATATCCTCCAAATTGAAGGTCAAACTCAGTCAACTTAAGAGAGTTAGGGCAAACGGATTATACATGAAACGGGTCAAAACCACAAGGACAAGATATTCAAAAAAAACTACACTTTATTACAACCTACAACTGTACAAAAAGAAACTAGGAGTGACAGGTTGAAAATAGAATGTGGGATGCTTCCATATAAGTTGCAGTCACCACAGTAAAATTCCTTTAAGCTTTTCCAATGACCCAGGGTATTTGGAACGCTCCCACCCAATGGGTTTCCGCGAGCAGAGAATACTTTTATTGATCTAATATTCCCCAAGAAAGGTGGGATTTATTTTTCCTAATTTCAACACTAGCAAGTTTTGAAAGTAAACTCATCTCCTTGGGTATGCTTCCAACTAGCTTATTTCGATCAAGCCAAAGGTCCTCGAGGTTAGAACAACCACACAAGTTTGTTGGAATGACTCCACTGAATTTGTTTCTATTAAGATAAAGACGACGTAGCCTAGATAGACGACCAAATTCATGAGGAATGGTTCCTTGAAAGCTGTTGTTCGTGAGATAAAGCTCACGGAGGAAGCTGAAGTTTCCTACATGAGGACACAACGAGCCTACAAAGCCTTGCGAACCCAGCCGTAAAGCAATCACTCGTTTATGCCGCTTTCCACATGAAATACCACTCCAGTCACAGAAATGAAAGGAATGGTTCCACGAGGTTAGAACTTTGTATGGATCATGGGTGATCTTTGACTTGAATGACAACAGCGCGAGATGATCAGTCTCATTACCATCATAGGAAGCGGAGACAGTGGCGGAAGTTATAAGACATATTATCGCGAGACCATAAAAGAGAAAAGAAATACGAGAGAAAGCTGATAAGCAAATCATTGCTTGTGGTGACTTCATTTTTGGAAATTTACTTAAAATCATAAGAATAAGCATTGGCTTTTTATCCTTTAGTTTTTGCATGTAAACGCTTTTTATCAATGTGAAAGGTAGAATTGTTGAATGGTTTATTACGGTGGCATGACAACAGAGAAAATCATTGTCCATCCTACACGTTTTTCACATTCTTGTACAACCAATAATTGATGCTTTTTAATTCATAAGATTCAATTTGATAGAAAACTCCAAAATGATGTAATTCTTTTATTATATAAAAGATTATGGGAGGGGCTTATTTAGGAAGTCTAAACTCATTTATACATTATTGGCGTTTCTAGTCCTCGCATATAAGGCTAACTATTATCTAATGTAATATCGTCAAATTCGAGGCTAACAATCTTTCCATATGTGATGACATACGAGAATTTCTTACAACATTTCCTACAAGTACAAGTAAAAAAACCCTAGCCACCACCCAACCACCACCACTGCCAATCACCTGTCACCGCCTCTGGGGAAGGGGGGTATCATCATGGGGAAACCGACTCATCACACTGATCCCAACGGTTGGACATGGATTTTCCGTAACAACAAAACGACTAGCTTTAAACCCATTGGAAACCCCTTTCACAGAGATGTGGACAAGGTAGCGACCTCCTTTTTCGTTACCAACATTCCTGATTCCCTAGATGCGAAAGGTCTATGGAATGCCTGCACTCCCTATGGCCGCCTCATTGACGCCTTCGTTGCCAATAAACGATCTAAGGCGGGTAAGAGATTTGGATTCATTCGCTATATGGGTGTCACTGATCCTTCCTCTTTTGTCAGGTCCTTATCGAATATATGGGTTGGAAATTTTCATTTGTATGTTTCTGTGGCAAGATTCCAACGACCTAACCCAAGCAAACCCAATACCAACCAATTCCCACGCACGTCTCAAGCAATCCCTAACCCTAATTTTTCTAAACATAACCCTAACCCTAATAATTCTGACCAACAATCATTTGCGTCTATCATGCATGGAAACCCCTATCCTAAACCTCCTAATGCTAACAATCTCTAAGTCACAACATGTGCTGTAACTTTGGACGACAAGGATCTGATAGGTGTTGATGATACATCTAGGGTTCTTCTGGTTAAACTAAAAGATTTGGACTCAGCTAGTAATATGTATGTGATTTGCAAGAATGAAGGTTTCGTAGATTTTAAAATTCACCATGTTGGGGGATCTTGGATTTGGATTCAATTCCCGTCGCCTGAAGCATGTGAGAATTTTAGGGTTAATGCCACTATGATTAACATCTCTTCTGCGATTCGTACGGTTACTCCCTCTTTCAAGGTAGATGAACGTTTGATTTGGATTGAGATTAGAGGTCTTCGTCTTTGTGCTTGGGGTTCTAACACCTTCAAGAAAGTTGCATGCTTATTCGGGAAATTTATGTTTTTTGAGGTAAATCAATCTACTTCCATGAGTACTGCTAGAGTTTGCATCTCTACCAAATCACATCAGCCCGTTTCTGAAAAGGTGAAGGTGAATGTCCATGGAAATACCTTTGATGTCCTTGTTCATGAAATAGGCACCTGGAGTATCAATATCGAGGAGGAAGTTCAAGATTCATCATCATCTGAAGACATGAACGAAATTGAAAAGGTTGGGATACTTTTGAGGTAAACTCCGTCGACGATCTTGATGAGGTCCTTAAAGACCTTAATAATAACAAAGATGACACTGTAACTAGTGAGGAGCCTCGTAATGTTAATATTGAAGACCCGCAACCCGAAAAAGAAACGAACACTTCCGACCTCAGTTGTCCACCTGGTTTCAAAAATTTCAAAAGGGACAAAGACATTAAAGGTACTAGCAAGAGTTCTACTTCTTTTCCTAGACGTCGGAACAAAGATATTAAAGGTATCTCCTTTATTCATGAACTTTCAAGGCTGATTGAAGTGGGGAGCTCGTTGGGTATTGATGTTAGGGGATGCCGTAGATCATTGAATCAAATGATCAATGGAATAGGGGCTCAAATTGTTGACAAATGAATGTGTTATCCATTAACATACGTGGCACGAAGAAAAGGAGGAAACGTACTTGGGTCAAAGAATTATGTTTTAAACATAATGTTCATTTTTTGGGCGTTCAAGAATCAAAAATGACTCGCTTAGAAATTTTTCCGTCTCAAATCGATGTGGGGAAACTATTCTTTCGATTATGCTTGTAGTTTGGCTCGTGGTAGATCGGGAGGCTTAATTTCTATGTGGGATCTGAATAACTTTGTCAAAGATGATATTTGGTGTGATGATGCGTACATTATTGTCAAAGGAAGATGGAAAAATTCGGTTGGAGCTTGTTATTTGATCAATATATATGGTCCTCATGACCCGTTGGCTAAATCCGCATTATAGGGACCATATCCATGATTTCATGCATTGTAACAGTGGTAAATACATCCTTTTTGGTGACATGAACGAGGTTAGAAACACCCAAGAACATCATGGTTCCATTTTCTCTAGTAGTGAAGCTCAGGTTTTCAATAACTTTATTAGCTGCATCGAATATCATTGACCCCCTTCCTTTGGAGAGGCCATTCATTTTACCTGGTCAATGAACAAACAGGAATGAAACTGAGTCAGTTGGATTGCTTTTAATCTCGATGATGTTTATAATCTGCTACCAGACATTTAAGTTACTGGTCTCGATCGCTTATGGTCAGACCACATCCCCATCCTCCTCCATTGTAACAAACGTGATTTTGGTCCTGTTCCATTCAAAATTTATCATTCTTGGTTTAATCATGAAGGTTTTGATGATCTTATCATTTTGGAGTTATCTAATTTAAGATCATTATCGTCACATGAAAAATTAAAAGCTTTCAAACCTAAGATTAAGCAATGGTACGCCTCCATCAGAAGCAATGAATACTCCCAAAAAAATGATGCTTTAAAGGCTATCAAGACTTTGGAAGATAAAATTGAGGAAAGTTCTGCCTCAAATGAAGATTATGAGTCGCGGTTAAAGCTCCTTCACGACCTCGATAAACTTGATACCCTTGAGGCTATGGACTCTTTCAAAAGGCGCGCATCAAATGGGATGTTGAAGGGGACGAGAACACCAAGTTTTTTCACTGCTTAATTAATCAAAAACGTAGATGTAACTCCATCAAGCGTATTATGCGTGAGGGAGCTTGGGTCACTGATCCCCAACTTGTTAAACATATTTTTCTCAACTTCTTCAAATGCAAGTTTCAAGCCAATGACTCATTGATCGACTTCACCCCTATCACCACCTCATCACGTCTTAATGATGTTGATTGTGGGACTGTGGTAGCGACAAACCCCCGGTCCTGATGGGTACACCTTCGCATTTATCAAGCGTTTTTGGACAATCTTTAAACTGATAATATATGGATTTCGTTGAATGCAATTTTCCTTTGCCACTAGAAAGATGCCCATTGGCTCCAAATCCTCTTTCATCACTCTCATTCCAAAAGTGAGCAACCCGATTAACGTTAATGATTTTCGGCCTATATCTCTAATGGCACTCACTACAAAATCATCGCTAAGGTTCTTGCTAATAGGCTTTCTAAAGTAGTTGATAAATTAATTAGCCATGAGCAATCGACCTTCATTAAGAGTCGTCAAATCCTTGACGGGCCTCTCTTCCTCAGTGAGGCCATCGACTGGTATAAGAAAAGAAAGAAAAAAATGTTGCTCTTCAAAGTTGATTTTGAGAAGGCTTTCGACTCGGTTAGTTGGAGATATCTTGATTACATGTCATGTAATCTAGGTTTCGGTCTATCTTGGAGGTCTTGGATTAAAGCTTGTCTTGAATCATCTCGGACCTCTATTCTGATCAATGGTAGCCCAACTTTCGAGTTCAACGTTAGGCGTGGTTTGAGACAAGGAGATCCCCTATCTCCTTTTTTGTTTATTATCATTATGGAAGGCCTTCATGTGGCTCTTACTAATTCGGTTCGCAGTGGCCTGATCCGCGGCATTAATTTTGGTTCTCCTGATTTAAATCTTTGTCACCTATTCTTTGCTAACGATGTCATTATTACCTAAATGTATGTAGTTGTGAGTGTTGAGGAGAGAGATGATAGATGTGAGTGTATACAATGGAATGTGCATGATCTAGACAATGTTATCCGCATCTTTCAGGTTTTCTTTCTTGCTTCAGGTCTGAAAATCAACGTCCATAAGTCTAGCATCTATGGAATTGGAGTGGCTTCTGATGATGTTCAAATTATGGCTGCTAACACGGGTTGTAGTGCGGGTACGTTACCTCTCACTTATCTCAGTTTACCCATTGGTTCGAACATGTCGCTCTTTGTAAATTGGAAGCCTTTAGTCGATAAATTTCGTCTAAAGCTCTCTAATCTTCTATCTTATGGTGGTCGTTTAACTCTCATTAAAGCTGTCCTAGGCAGCCTTGGTATTTACTTCTTTTCCCTTTTCAAAGCCCCCGTTGCTGTTTTGAAGGCCTTGGAGTCAGCTCATTCATCTTTCTTTGGGGGGGGGGGGGGGTCGACAGATTCTAAGAAGCTTTCATGGGTGAAGTGGTCTAATGTGTTTGCCTCTCTCGACAAAGGTGTCTTAGCTATTGGTAGCCTAAATTCTTTCAATTTTTCTTTGCTTCACAAATGGAGATGGCGCTTCTTTGCTTCTCCGGATTCCTTATGGTTAAAATTATTAAAGCGTTGCATGGTAATGAAGGTGGTTTTGACCTCCATGGCTGCAATTTCAGAGGCATATGGTCGAAGATTGTTGGAACTTCTAACTATCTCCATTTGAGCTCCATTTTACCCATGGACTCTATTCGATTTCAGGTAGGTTATGGTTCTCTCGTTCGATTTTGGAAGGATATTTGGCTTGGCAACTCGCCGTTGTACACTCGTTTCGCTAGACTTTTTCGATTAGAACAAGACAAGGATTGCTTGGTTATGGATCGTATCTCTAATGGGCAATGGTCATGGAACTGGTCTCGTGACAATATTGGTATTGGTAATTCTTCTTTCCTTAATAACTTGTTAGAGGAGATCAGCCACATCGAGGTAAGAGACAATGCCGATAAATGTATCTGGTCTCTTGATCCTAAGGGTCGTTTAGTGTTGTTGATTTGCGCCGTTTGATTGATGACCACACCTTGACTTCCTTGGGCATTAAGACGACTTGGGATAAATCTCTCCCACGCAAGGTTAATATTTTTATTTGGCGTTTGAAGTTAAATAGGCTTCCGCTCCGCCTTAATCTCTCTTCTAGAGGTATCGAGATCCCAGAAATCTCTTGTCCCCTTTGCAACGGTAATGTGGAGTCCAACACTCATATCTTTTACGAATGTACTTTTGCTAAGGAGATTTGGAGAACTACTAGGATGTGGTGTGAGGATTCTTTCCCTCTTTTCGAATCCAACGACCATTGGATTGATTGGTTGATTTCATGGCCCGCTTCTTGTGACAAAAAGCATCGTGTTTTCGTGATTATTGCGGCTTCTTTATGGTTCATTTGGCGTTATCGTAATGACGTCACTTTTTCCTCTCACTCCTTGAAGAAAAGTGACGTTTTTGATTTTATTCGTTTGTATTCTTTTTCTTGGCTTAAGCATAGAGGTCGTATGTCTTGTAGTTGGAATGATTGGCTTAAATCGCCTTTGTAATTTCTAGCATCTTGCTAGTTTTTTCTTAATAATATTGCCGCCGTTAAAAAAAACAAGTACAAGTAATAAAGTCTTCGTAAGCTCTACAAAACATTGTGGGTGACTTCGGTTTATGCTCTTTGTCTTCTTCATGTACCTCGGCTTGAGAACTAGTCTTCACTTGTAGGCAAACACTGTAATAAGTATGAACTGGATTAACTTCCCCTAACTTTTACGGCATGTCTTTAAAAGCTTCTTCATACTCATTCTTTTTGGCGAGTTTCTAAATCGGCTTCCCCCAAAACTAACAATCGTCTTCCGCAGATTTGAAACTTGTTGCATTCATATCTTCTTAATCTGAAGTATACGGTAGACTTGAAACTTTGATGTGGACGTATCCTTCATCGGTTAATGTGCGGCGGGAAATATATAAGATACAGTGAACCCTACCACACACAAAAGCTTCTTGTCTAAAAATCACACAAGCCAAGCTTCTACTGTCTTTGTCAGTGAAATGTTGATTATCCGTTCGGCTGAACATGTAAGAAATCAACAACATCTTTTCACATATGCAGAGTACATCACACTAACCAAACTATGAAAGCCTAAACAATAATACACAACCTAATTTTATCTTAGTCCAATGGTATATATGCCTCTAGCCCTTCTTCATTGTCCCGATAAAACCGGACAACATGCCATAAATCCAGTAACCATTGTATATATGCTAAATACTCGCAAATACTAATCTCCTTTGCTTATACCACTTCTTCCACCATGATTGTTACGATCTATCATAATTATCATAAAATGGTGTACACCCAAATACTCGACCTTGTCTTATAGCAAAATTTTGAAAAGTTTTGAACCTAGTTGAAAAACTTTGAAAAATTATGCTAAAAACTAAGATGATCATGTGTGAAGCATCATAAAGTTATTGTGCTTAAAAATATCTTGTGGGAATTAACTTTCGATCATAATTGTCAAACCCCTAAAATATCACAACGGAATGTAACCGGGGTATGACTTCATAGCACAAAGACAAAAGATATAGAGAACGGACTCTATATGAGTTGTTTAAAAAATACATATTCAATTGAATAAATAAGGTTTAACAAAGACATGTTTTGATAATACACAACACAAATAAAAGAAGTTTTAAGTTCATATCGAATGTTAAAGTAATGCATAAAATCTTCATGATGTTGAGACCACAAAAGACTCAAGTGAAATGTTCCAAGTCTACCAGTGCAAGTAATTAAGGACATGAGAAATACATGCTAAAATGGTCAACATAAAGTTGGTGAGATCATAGGTTTAAGTAATTAGAAACATGGACCACAAGATTTTAAGTAGTTATTGTCATAAATACAATACCCATAAAAGTATTACTATTGCTCTAAGCTCATGACACCAAAGCATTAACGTAATTATGTATGTATGTTTCCCCGTTAGGTGCCTTGACAAACACCTAGTATTACCTAAAATGAAATGCGTCCGTTTGACCAACTCGATCAAGTAGCGCTACAAACTCGGACGGGTGTCAACCCGAATAGATCTATTCAGAACACTCGTGCATACAATATAATTAACTGTTCTTGATAGTGGGGACTTTACGGTAATGTAGTAAGTTATGCAATACGCAAATGTTTAAGCACTTGTATCCATAAGTAAAACGAGCAATGTATTCTCACCCCAAAGTATCTCATTTTCTGGACAGATTCAGTATACTTTACAACAAGGTTTAAATCAACTTCTAACACAACAAATCTATAAAGGTGATATGAAATAATTCATGTTATATTAAATATGAGTAAATTAGGTTAACATGAAGGACTTACACGAAATTGGTGGTGTTTGAAGGTCAAGAAGTGCACAAATATCAACCCAAAGCTTTAGAAAATCCTAATTTCTTAATACCAAAAGCTAGATTTTTCCTTATAAACTCTTAGTGCAACCTTAAACCTTGCTTGGAACCCTTAGATCAGATGATTTTGCATGTGTATGAATATGTTTGTGAGTGTTTCATTCACTAGCCAAATGGTTTCTTTTGAAGTGTAATTTATGCAAAGGTAAAAAGAGGTTTTACCCATCATAAGTCTTTGTAAAGACAAGAAGAGAAAAAGTGTGATGGAGTCTTGTGGCTCTACTTGGAGACGTGTGGAGTGAGAAGGACAAGAGAAAAGAGTGTTTTCCTTGATTCAAGGCTTTTAGACTTTGCATTGCTAGGGAAAGGTTGTGTTGTCAAGTTGTAAAGGCAATGTTGGTACACCCACTTAGGGGAGACGATTTTGGACAAGCAAAAGAGGATGAAGATTTGATTCTGAAAGTGGTAAATACTTGTAGTATTAATACCTTAGAGGCGGTGAGGGTATTGAGTATGTTGTGCATGCATGCATTTAATATAATGCAAGGCTTGAAAGACTTAGGTAAAAGTTGTAAAACCGAATGCATATGATTATAAAATCATGCTCATAAGAATAATAATATACTTGCTTAACGTAGACTAAAATTAGTCTAGTGACAGAATATATTCAAAGATGTTTCTCGTTGTACGCGGGATAACCTAACGGTTATACGTAAAGTCAAATATTCGCGTGACTAAAGTAAAGCGTTCAAGTAAATGAATAACTTTAACCTAAAAATGTCAGTTGTCGCAACAATTCTCTACTCAATACCCCTCTTTGACTTCTCTCTTTACAACATCTTTATCAATTTTGACGGCACTTTGTAGTGACCACTGATGAAGAAAACTCAGTATGACGAACTTAAGAATGAAGTATTATAATCTAAATTTGTGACTTATTCTTGTACTATTGATGTGTCGTTATGTGTAGGTATTATTTATTATTAAGTTTTACATTTTTATTTTATCGAGATTACCTAAAAACAACACAAACAGGCAGTGTACCCAATCAGTTGTAGCTTCGTTGGTAAGCAGGGTGTCGATCACTAAGAGCGAGAACATTAATTCCTAAGTCTATCAGTATTTTAGTTATCTATATTAGTTCTAATCTAAGTTAATTCTATGTTAAACCTATGCTAAACCTAATATTAACGGGCAGAGGGGTTTTTAGTCTGAGAGACTGGCACGAGTCTTGTGGTGACTTAAACCTGCTTTAGACACGATAACACACATAGACAGATAATCAGAAGATAGAAGAGCGGTCAAGCCAATTATAAGGAAACCGTATTAACCATGATTAATCCAATTAAAACATGGGTTTGTTTATTAATGCAATGATTGACTTATCTCGAGGGGCATATCATCCCAAGATTTAGGCGGTACTTCTTCCTAAAACCTAGACACGCTAATTTTGTCACAATTAGACGCATCCGTATAAAGCAAGCATTTGTTGATTATAATCTATCTTAGGAGATTAATAATGGTGATCTTGTTAAACCCTAGCTCAACGAGACTTTTCTAACTTACTCCTTAATGGCTCTTTATATACTAGTAGTCCACTGTCCAAGTCCTTACCAAAGAAATCAGAACGTCGTTTGTGATCCCGGGTCACCTGCTAGTCCAACTTGTTCAATAAACCAATGGCAAGGATAGGTCATTATTTGTGATCCTATGATTCTAGATATATAAATTACGGATATAGAGAGCTATCCCAAAATCTAGCTAGCACGATATTTGCATTCCTAGATCCAGTTGAATGATAGGTCGCACACTTAAGCACGTAAATGAGTATAAATTGATAAACGTAATCAACAAGCAACGATAAATTAAGCAATCGAGATAAACAAACCAAACATTAGAATCTTCATAAACATGGCTAATACCTAAAGGTATTAGCCGATAACCATTTTAATAAATACAAACATGATAACGAACAACCAAGGTAAACTAACCGAGTTTAACGAATGATACCAAAAATGGAACGATTATCAAGAGTATGGAATTAGATGCATTTCTTGACCTTCTTTCCTCTTCTTGGTTTCTGAAAATTGACTTTTGTGGTTAGGGTATCAAAAATATGGTTAAGCACACCCTAAACTCGTGTTTAGGGATTTGTATTTATAGTCTCTGAAATTTCATCGATACGTCGAATTAATTAAGGTCAATACGGCGTATAGGGGGTTTCTTGGAGTAGGGACCATGTACAATATCTTCCAGAATCTTCAAAAAATCTTCAATACGACATATGAAGTTTGTGGACACGACGTATAGCTCTTTAATTCTTCATGGTTTCTTGATGCGTATTTTATTTTAAGATATATTTTATTCAAGTTTTAAATTTATAAAACTCGATTCACCTGGCAAACGCACTAACGGGTAGAGAACCCGATCGTGAGTAGTGTAGAGATGGTAAATCCGAGGTCGTCCCAAGAGCTAAGTGTCAATTAGTTTTAATTTGAGTTGTCACGTTTTGAAAATGGTTTGAAGTTGATTTATGAAAATACAAAAAAGTAAATTGCGATAATTAAAAGTAACAAAAGATATCAGGGAGAAAGGCGTGCTAGCCTATTCATTTCATTACTACCGTTATAAGTACGTTTTCCTGTGCAATGTTACACCATGTCGACATTTAGTGGTTTCTAAAGTCGACATACCTGAATAGATATATTTAATCTGTCCTATAATTCCTGCGATCCTGAATCCCCCGAAAGTCACGAAGGTAGGGCAACCAAGTTATAGTGATTAATCCTAACTATCCCAAGAAATAGTTTAATAACCTATACAAATTGTTAACCCTTTCTGAAAGAGTTCATGTGCTTTCTAAGTATATTAAGTGATAGAGGTGGTAACTTGGTTAATTCCTACTCTAGGGATAGGGTGCCAAACCTACCCTAGTACCCTGCTAATCCCAAGTTCATTTAGTAATCTAATAACAGGATTAACATGATCTAAACCACCCACAATACTAACAAAACCCAGGGGTACACGATAGTCCAAGGATATCTAACGAAACCATGATGTAACAGGAAAAAAACATTATAACGATAGTAAATTCATGTCTAGGCCAGCACTTGAAGTGCTTAGCCGCTCATAGCAACAACAAAGCAAGAATTAAGAAAGGTAATCTTGGATTGAAAACTCATAATTCTCATAGTAGTGGTTTATGAATGATTAAATACAAAAGTAAGATAAGTGTGATCTCCCTTGAACTTTTGGTGGAATTCTTCGAGATATGAAGGCCTTGATCGCCCTTTGGAACTGTAGTAGAATGGATAATATCAAAGTGTCTAAATGAGGCCTCTATTTATAGGTTTCGAATAGTTTACGGCGCAACCTTTTAGGGGTTTACGCCGTAAATTGCTGACGCTTACTTTCCATATTGTAGGCTTAAAGGATGTTACGGCGTAATCAAGTGTCCACATTACGCCGTAATGCTGACTCGGATGACTCAGCCTTCCTTAATAATAATGTTACGGCATAAACCTTGAGTGTGGTTACGCCGTAATGTTGTTGGGTGACGTGTCTTAACTTGAATAGGTTACGACGTAACACTATCGTAGGCGTTACGCCGTAAAGTCTCGTAAGAATCCGTGTTTTCTTCATTTTTTGGTCCATTTCCCGTGTTTCTTGTCACATACTTGCATTTTACTTGAAAACAACAAAATAACTGTAAAAGTATCAAATTCAAGTATTTATATGACAATTGCAAGTATTTTTGTGGGGAAATTGACACTAAAAAGTATCAAATATTTGATGTTATCAAATATCCCCCCACTTGACTTCTGCTTGCCCTCAAGTAGACCTGTTAGAATAGTTTATAAAAAGATTTCTCTGATTTAACTCAAAGAAATGAATCTATAAATGACTTATGCTAGAAATATCAAAGCCGAACACCTCACGAAAAGAGGATCAAAATTCACTCAACTCTCAACTAATCTAAGTGTTCATTTTCGGGGTGATCGCTCAGTTGCATAGTCATAGCATGTGTTCTATCGTAAGCTTAGGAAGTACACAAATCTGCACCAGTTAGAGTTAGGGTCTAAACAATTCTTAAAGGTAACATGAGTGACATAACACAGGTTTATTGGGTGATATAAAGGGTTTGGATAGACATGGGATACACATTTAATTGGTGTTAAGACAGAAACACAAAACAAATAGTCTTATATAATCTAAGGTATCCATAACCGGCTACTGTCCATCCATAGTCCAAGTCTTCGAGTGTGAAAATTTGATCATATGATGCTAACCCATTCTTCACTAGGTGGCTTGTAGTTGCACCACCTTTATACATCAGACGACTTATAGTTTCACAATCCCTAAAATTACTAGGTGGCTTATAGTTGTACCACCTTTTTACTTAGTTGGTTTTATAACATGTAACCAACATCAGGAGTTAAATCACTAGGTGGCTTATAATTTCACCACCTTTTTACTTAGTTGGTTTTATAACACGTAACCAACATCAGGAGTTATATCACTTGGTGGCTTATAGTTGTACCACCTTTTTTACTTAGTTGGTTTTATAACACGTAACCAACATCAGGAGTTAAATCACTAGGTGGCTTATAGTTTCACCACCTTTTTTTCTTTTTCTTTTTTTAACAATACTCCTGTATATAACATATCATATATCCCCCCACTTGAGATAAATAGTATCGAAAGTGATAATATCGGGAGGTCTTCCAAGATCAAGATAATATATCATCAAAGTAATTGCCAATCTTCTAACCATTTTCCTGAATCATGGACTTGGGTAGCCAGAATTTACAATACTTCCGTATATAACATATAACATATCCCCTCACTTGATATAAACAGTATCGAAAGTGATAATACCAAGGGGTCTTCCATGATCAAAATGATGTATCATTAAAGTACGTGCCAATCTTCAAACCATTTTCCTGAACTATAGATTTAGGTAGCCAGAAATTTCAACACAAAGATAAATATAGACTACAGGGTTGGCTAAGGCAAAATGGTATAACGAAACATATAATAATGGGTGAAAACATAGATTGGCTCAACAAAGGTGATCTAGGGGTATTTTGCACTAATGATGAGTGCAAGAAAAGGTTTTTAACACAGGATGTCGACAAGTCGATAAAAACACACATAATAGCTATTTGGGTGAATTCCTAAATGTTGCCTTCTCGAACCATCTATTCCTGCTAATCAACTAGGTCTCGAAATGATGTACATGCCAAGTTCTAAAGTCTACAATACTACCGGTACACTCAATATTTTAGTGGATATTTGTATAATGAGATGAAAACGAAACATGATATGTGAGAAATCACATATCAGTTTTATATAAAAGATGACCCTAAAAAGATGAAATAATGCAAATTATGCTTGTGTATTATGTATTTTGTTTTTTGTGATGTGTAGGTTCGGATATTTCAAATATCACATGAAAAAGGCCAAAATGGGACAAAAACGAACACGAGATAGAAAGAATACAAGAAATCGAAGCTAAAGGCGAATTTATCTTAAATCTAATCATGTTAATTCTTTAGCCTAAAAGAAACCCTAAAACAATTGCATCGTTAGTCCCTGGATACTTACACAGTTAGTCCTTAGGGACTAACATCATTAGTCCAAAACAATTATACTATATGTCCTAAACCTAACTCCCGTTAACTCTTTTTTATAAAACCTTACCCGGCCCAACAAAGCCTAAACCCTCAATCCCATTAACCCAGGTTAGACACGGGTCAACGCCCCAAGTAATAAAAATCAAATTATTGTTCATCATCTCTTTTACCTTTTCCTCTCTTTTCACCTCAACGAACATCAGGGTAACACCCATTCACCCACGCTCTCAAATCCCTTCTAGAAGCTCACATGACGCAAGCAATGATGCAATAGAATGACAGCTTGGCGATCCCAATCATTTTGATTGGTTGAGAAACGTGGCATCAAATCAAGGGCCTAGATAGATTGCGTGGGAATGAATCAAGATTGAAGGGACGAGATTGAAGAGAGAGGAACGTCTTAGGGTTCTGGATCCTTCCTATAAGCACTATAAAAGGAGAGCTCCTCACACACACAAGAGAGTCTAGTTTTAGCTTAATTTTAGCTTATTAATGTAGTTTTTAGCTTATTGTTCTTTTAATGCATTTTTACTCTTAAAAGCTTGTAAATGTTTGAGTTTTAATAAAATTATCAGCTTATTTCAATTGTTCTCTTCAATTTTGTTTTACTTAATGAACTTTTATTAAGCAATGTTTAGTGTTATCACTTAATAAGCTCAATTAAGCTATCTTACACTCAGTTTAGCCCTCAAAAGCTAAACTGAGCTTAGTTATTAACCTTAAATATCTCCTAAATATACCTTAGCTTAATTTTGGATGATAAGCCAGACAAGGATGGGCTTATGGACAATACTAGATTATCTCTGATAAGCTAGAGCTTGTAGACAAGCTCATTTGAGCAATTTTTGATCCCTGTTCGGCTAGGATCAAGGTACATGTTTACTTCTCTTATTTTAGCTTTAAATCTGCTTTAATTCATTAATCTAGCTTAACTGCTTATTGTTGCTTATTTGATGTCTAATTAGTGCTTAATATGCTTTATTCTAGCTTATATGTTTAGATCTTAATAGTTGGTTAGCTTAAATCAAGTTTTATAGTTATTAGATCTTATTAGCTTGAAACTGTCTAAATTTAGTCAATAAGCTTAGCTTATTGGCTTGTGCTTTTTTTGTCTTAAGTTTTTGCTTATAAGTCTTTGGATATCATTGTAGTTGATCTGTTTTCAATAATTTGTGGCCTTTAAGGAGTAAATCAGCTTAGAGTTGAGAAATATGAATTTAAAGGAGTGTTTGGCATTAGGTTCAAAATGGGTCAACGAAGTTAAAAGTTATTCTTGGCTTCTGAGTCAGTTTTAAATAACTTTTAATTAGTCTATTGGTAAGTAGTCTTAAGTTTTAAAAGGTTAAATCTTAAATTTTAGGTTTATAGTAGCCAAGGTTTAAATCTGTGAGTATTAGGCTTGTCATATCAACTTATTTGATTGAGATTTAAGTAAGTGCTTTTAGATGTTCATTTCATGCTTAAATTGAGTCTATTATGCAGTAGAAAATAATAGGTATAAGTGAGCACTTGTCTTGTGCAATTTTAAGTCAAAAATGTTAAGGTTTTTTAGTTTTTTTATTTTGTCCAAAAGTCAGTTTTTATGAGCAAATTTAGGTTAGAAATAGGAAGTTTTATGAGCTAAAAATTCAAGCATAAGCTCATTAGACTACAAGCTTCATCTGTTTTTAGTTTTTAAGTCTTTTTATCAGCTTATTCTAGCTTAATTTTAGGGCTTAAAGTAGCCATTTTCAAAGAGCAAAAGTCAGTACATACTGATTGTAATCAGTATATACTGACCTTTCTAAAAAGCTTTTTCTAGCTTAATTGGTGGATCAAAATTTTAATTTCTTGCTTATTTGGGTAATTTGGTTGTGAAACTTTATCTGTTTTAGGTTTTTTAGGTCTGGCTTAAGCTTATTAAAGCTTATTTTTGTGTCAAAGTTGTGCCAAAAGGCTGTCTTAATTCCCTTTAAGTCCAAAAATTATGCAAAGTGTTTGAGGTCTTAATGAGCTTATCAGCTTATTGTGTGAGCTTAATTGTGGTCTCTTGTGCTTATTTAGTCTAAGCTTAAGGTCTATGTTAAGCTTATTGGTTTTTCTTTTAGCTTATTGAGTCTTGATAAATATAGGTTAAGTTTCTTAGTTTTGTTAAGCCAATCTGTCTTTAAGGTCATTCAGTGTTATTCAGCTTATATTGTCAGCTTATGTTTGGTCCTTTTTGCTTAATTGAGTTTAGTGTTAGGTATATTTAGCTTATTCAGATTTTGTCCTATCTTATATGGTCTTTTGGGCTTATTCAGTAAAAGCTCAAAAGCTTGTCAGTTTTTAAGCATTTCTGTCATTTTAAATTGCTCATTTCTGTGCTTATTTGTAAGTTTTAGAAAAAGTGTTTTTACAAAAGTTGCTTAATGTCAGATTATTATTAAGTTTTCAAAAAGAAAAAGAAAAAAAATATTTCACCAAAAAGAAAGGCCACAGGTTCGAACCTGTGACCTTCCCCTTAGCACACATACACCTCAACACAAGACACACTAACCAACTGCGCCCTTGGGACTTTTCCAATAGCATTCCATTTTAAATTGTACTTAAGGTCATTTTTAGGATTTAGCTTATACGTGCTTATCTGTTTATTTTCTGCTTATTCATTAAGCAATTTTTCAAGTTAGCATTTTTCTTAGATTCTACTCAATTCATTCTACTTTCCATAATTTTTCTAAAATTTTTAGGTGTAGTTTACTATTTTTAATTAATTTTCTAGATTAAAATCATTTTAAATTCATAATAAATAAAATAAAAATCAAAAAAATATAATTCTTTTTCTAAAAATTATTTTTAGTCATTTAGGATTTATAAAAATTAAATTTGAGTTTGTAGGATTAAAATTTGAATTACTTGTTTATTTAGTCTCGTTTTTAAATACCCGTTAACGTTTTCGTGCTTAATTTCTTAAATGCTTTAAATGCTTTTATTGTTTACTAGTCTTTACATGTTTTATGCGTTTTCATTAGTAGAATTAGAAATCAAAATAAAAATCTCTTAAACCATTCAAATCACGCGATCACGATCTTAACCAATTTTCAATTCACACTTCGTCGAGGACAAACGACCCGGGAGGTTTTAGGAATTGCTTTGGTCAAAAGCGATTCTTTTAAATATTTTAGAATACGTATACTACTATACTATAATTGATTTCGCCTCTTAATTACACATACTTGTTTGTGTGTGTGGTTTGGAGCGGATCAAATTTTTGGCACCGCTGCCGGGAAAGTGTTTAGCGATTTTCGTGTTTCCGTTTGAAGATTAGTATTTGAAGACCCTTCCCGTGAAGTTATAATTCCCTAAAATTGGCACCATTTTTCAAAGAAAACTAGGTTATCGAAGGCAAGAATAGGTCAAGTGATAATTCTACTCCCATCCCCTCACTTGTTTTGTACAATGTCCCTATTGTACATTAAGAAAATGAAATAAACAGGAAGAGTAAAATTAGAACAAGAAACTCCCTTGAGCTTTGCTTTTGAACATATGAGATGTAATAAGCCGACGGAGAAATTCAGAAAGTCTCCATCTTGAGCAAACTCATTTTCCCCTGTGATCACTAAAACAAACTAACAGCATAAAAACGCTCAAAGAGAAATATACAAGAAATACAAACCTAACCCACTTTCTTAGGAATCACGGTTGCATTTAGCATATGCAAAAAGCCTTTTAAACCACTTGGTGACCCAAGTGGACGAGTGAAGTATCGTGAGGGTTTACAGAGAACATACCCACAAAGTTCATTTAATTATACAAGGTTTAGCAATGTTTAAAGCTTAATTTAAAGGTTTTCAGAAGAAGGTTAAGGCGTAACCCCATTGGTTATGCCGTAATCATGTGATAGTTAAAAAAATTGTTTTATCAGCTTACGGCGTAACCATGAGAGGGTTTACGCCGTAATTGAATAGGTTACGGTGTAACCATAAATGTTACGCCATAACTGCTGCTATATCAACATTCTTACCACACAAGAACAGGTCGAGACAGTCTCGAAATTTGCCTCCTAGCTGCTGGAACCTGCAAAACAAAGTTAGAAACAAACAAACCAACTAATATGAAGAGATGAAACATAGAAAGATAGGCATATGGTGCCTCCCATGAAGCGCTTGTTTTTGTTTGAGTCCCGCGCTTGACTCCACCCTTATTTGCCAAGTAATAGGGTGTTCTTCCCCTCACTTGAAATCAAATGTGAGCGAGAGTAGCAATGAACATCATAAACTTGCCACTGGGTAGGAAAATGATAAATTAGAACCATACTGCTGATGAGATTTTATTTCCCTTTTTGTCTTACCGGTTTCGTGTGATGATTGGCTTACTTGGTGTAGTAATTTACGAATGAAGGTCTCACAATCATATGTATTAATATCCGAGAGCTCCTGTACATCTTTAACCGGGTTACCATTTGCCTTATCGGCAACCCTGGTAATATCGGAACACTCCTCCCCGAATTCATTCAATTGCTTGTCCAAAGTAGGACTAGTAGCTGGTGTTACATAATCATCATCGGGCGGTGTGATGTGAACTGTGTAAGAGGTCAAAGGTTGCATCACGCCATCATGTAGAGGAATATCATAATCTTGTTCCTCTTCCTTTACAATTTTCTCCTTATCATAGACTGGTCCTAGTGGCATATATGGTTGCACTGCAGGTTCAAGGTTGGGTAAAGTGTGTATGGTAGGTGTGAGAAATTGCCTAAGCCTTTTTACATCCTTGACTGTAATGTCCCAACCGACATCTATGTCCCCTTCAACCTCTTGAGCCTTCATTTTATGATCTTCCCCAGGATTTTCAATCATGCAACAGTTTTGCAAGTTCTGTAAGGGCTACCTATTTGTTCCTTCAAATGTCCTATAAACGGCATAGGTGGTAAGTCACGAGGAACCGCCTCTTTCATGTTTCCCTTACCTATTGTTGTTCTTTTTTCTCCTGTATTAGTGAGGACTGTTTCAGTTAATTGATAAGCTTTTTTCTGCAGGTTATTTGTCGTAGTTTTAAGTGCCCTTATGTTTGATTCTGTGTTTTCGATGGACTTCCTAATCCATTCATCATTCGCAACCCGTTTTTAATTGATTCTTTATAGAATTTGATGATGGTTTCCTCCAAGGATCTCATATACTTACTCTGCTCAGCTGCCCCGTCCTCTCTTTTGAGAGGACATTCTTTGGTAAGATGTGCCTCTTTGAAACTTTCTTGAATGTCATCAATGTTATCTGGGTTGTCGTTGATTTTTTCCTTAGTGGTTGTTTCATCATACCAATTATGTGAATGATCTGCCATGACTTGTATTGATTTAAGGGCTTGAGTTGGTGTCATCAGAGTAATGAACCCTCTAGAGTCGAGCAGTTTACGGGTAGAGATGTCTAATCCCGTGTAAAAGATCTGAAC
This sequence comes from Tanacetum coccineum, assembly GCA_026074375.1. NCBI lineage: Eukaryota > Viridiplantae > Streptophyta > Magnoliopsida > Asterales > Asteraceae > Tanacetum > Tanacetum coccineum. The sequence continues at coordinate 15,884 of BQNB010033024.1, read as the reverse complement.
CTTCTGATGATTATTTAGATCATGCTGTGGGCATTTAAACAACAGATCATTATACTTTTCCCAAGCTTGATACAATGTCTCGTACATCTCTTGTTTGAAATCGTGGATCTCTTCTAATTTCTTGGCAGTTTTAAAAGGTGAACAATATTGCCAAATAAATTCTTTCTTAAGAAAATCCCAAGTATTGATCACTAATGATGGAAGCCTTTTTTTCCACCTCAAGGCCCGCCCTTTGAGGGTAATAGGAAATACCCTAAGCATAACGACATCATGAGTGACGCCAAGGAAGTGGAAAAGATTTACGATCTCTAATACCCTACGCACATGTTCGTGGGCATCTTCATCATCGGTACCTGCGAAAAGTTTACGTCTTAATTCCTTCATAAAGTTGCTACTGATTTCGAATTCAACGTCATCGCCAATCTTGGGTTTCACTATGCTCGGTTTATTGTTATCTTAAATTAACGCCAGGTACTTCTCTAAGGTGAGCGCGCTGATATCTACATCATCTTCCATATCTGAAAACTTACAAGAAAAACTAGCACAATATATGTTTACAAAAGAATACAATATATATAAAAATTCAAATTATTACTAATTTTCAGCTCTCCGACAGCGGCGCCAAAAACTTGATGCGTATTTTATTTTAAGATATATTTTATTCAAGTTTTAAAATTATAAAATCGATTAACCCTGTCCAACAGCAATAATGGGCAGAAGAACCCGATCGTGAGTAGTGTAGAGTGGTAAATCGAGGTCGTACCAAAGGCTAAGTGTCATTTAGTTTTATTTGACTTGCCCGTTTGCGAAATGGTTTGAAGTTGATTTATGAAAATTTGGGAAAGTAAATTGTGAAAATTAAATAAGTTAACAGAGATATCAGGGGAATAGGGGGCTTAGCCTAGCTATTTCATTACTACCGTTATAACTACATTTTCCTGTGCATTGTTACACCATGATTTCATTAGTGGTTTCTAAAGTCGACAAACCTGAATAGATATATTTAGTCTGTCCTATAATTCTTGCGATCTCGAATCCCCCCGAAAGACATGAAGGTAGGACAACCAGGTCAGTGATTAATCCCAACTATCCCAAGAACTAGTCTAATAACCTATACAGATTATTAACCCTCTATGAAAGAGTTCCCGTGCTTTTTAAGTATATTAAATGATAGAGGTGGTAACTTGGTTAATTCCTACACTAGGGATAGGGTGCTAAACCTACCCTAGTACCCTGCTAATCCCATGTTCAATTGATAATCTAATAACATGATTAACATGATCTAAAACACCTGCAATACTTCCAAAACCCAAGGGTACACGATAGTCAAAGGATATCCAACGAAACCATGATTTAATAGGAAACAAACATTATACCGATAGTAAATTCATGTCTAGGCCAGCACTTGAAGTGCTTAGCCGCTCATAGCAAGAACAAAGCAAGAATTAAGAAAGGTAATCATGGATTGAAACCTCATAATTCTCACAGTAGTGGTTTTTGTACGATAAAAAACAAAAGTAAGATAAGTGTGATCTCCCTTGGACTTCTGGTGGAATTCTTTGAGTTATGGAGGCATTGATCGCCCTTTGGAGCTGTGGTAGAATGAATGATATCGAAGTGTCTGAATGAGGCCTCTATTTATATGTTTCGAATAGTTTACGGTGCAACCTTTTAGGGGTTTACACCGTAAACTGCTGACGCGTACTTTCCATATTGTAGGCTTAAAGGATGTTACAGCGTAATCAAGTGTCCACGTTACGCCGTAATGCTGACTCGGATGACTCATCCTTCCATAATAATAATGTTACGGCGTAAACCTTGAGTGTGGTTACGCCGTAATATTGCTGGGTGACGTGTCTTGCCTTGAATAGGTTACGGCGTAACACTATCGTAGGGGTTACGCCGTAAAGTCTCGTAAGAATCCGTGTTTTCTTCATTTTTTGGTCCATTTCTTGTGTTTCTTGTCACATACTTGCATTTTACCTGAAAACAACAAAATAACCGTAAAAGTATCGAATGCAAGTATTTATAAGACAATTGCAAGTATTTTTGTGGGGAAATTGACACTAAAAAGTATCAAATATTTGATGTTATCATTTCTTGTGAAGTGCAGGCACAGATACGCCGTATCTTCTTTGTTGGATACGGCGTATGGATTGTCAGAACAATATCTTGAGATTTCTTCGTTTAAGCTCTAAAATGCGTGCCTTTTTGCATAACTTCATCAATTACTCCAGAATTACTACAAATAACAACTTTAAACAATTAAGTACTAATTCATGCAATAATTATATAAAATGGGTAAGAAACATGAGATAAATGATGCTATAAAAGTGAAGTTATTTGATGTCATCAACTATACACGTGACTGAGGCTAATACTGAATACTACAACATAATTTCTTTAATTATAAGAAGAACAAAGTTTCTTGACAAATCATCAACTACATAAGACACTGAGCACTACAATGTAGCTCCTTAAAGTGATAGTTATAATATGTCCTTAAAGCAAATTTAACTAGATTGCCAAGTCTTAATCACTACTAGTTAAAAGCTCAAACAAGTCATCTTCGTGTGAGAGAAAGAAATAATCAAAAATGAAATAAGTACACGCACTCATGATAGTGACAGAGCCAGACTTTTAAGCTCGGGTTGGCCGAATGAAGTGTTACATAGTATTGTAACTTACATAAATTTGATCGTTTTAATGCTAACAGTGTACATTTTCTTACATAGCAAAAGTTCAAAAAAGAAGAAGTCAAAAGCTCATATTAATCTCACAAACCCACACACCCTAATACCCTATAAACGTTACCTATAACAAACTCACACATCTTATAAATTTGCAATAAAAAAATATACATATACAGAGTAAATAACTAAATACTCGCTTTTTTACATTCACGCTTAATAAATTATCAAAAACTGGATGGGCCAAGTTATCCTAATGTGAACTTCTGGACTAAATCATACATATTCATGCAATGCTAAAAAGTTTCTTGGGTTGGCCATGGCTTCTATGTAGCTCAGTCACTGACTCGTGAAATGCAACTTCAATCCCAAATAAGTAATTAAGAATCAACCCTGTAGCAACTTCATTGTTCAAATGCCCAAAACTAACCATTTTCGGTTAAAGTGAATCATGATAGTGATCGTTTACATGAAATTATAAATGTGTTTGTTATAAAGTTATTCGGTTTAAGGTTTAAGCAATTTTGATGTGGGGCTCTATGATTCAAGTTCTTGGTTAAGAAACAATAAGGTTTAAATGGTGTTTAAAAAAATTCCATGTTAAGTTTTCGGTAAGGGTTTATAAAAATTTTATCGATTAGTTAGAGTTTGGACCGAGAAAGCTTCTCAAGTAATAAGGTTCTCGGTTGCACAAAGTTCTCGGTAGGAATTAGGGTTTGGTAAATTTATCGGTTAAGCAAACCCTAAATGTTCTCAGTAAAGTTAGGATTTTGAAAGTTCTCGGTTAGAATTTGTTTTGGAATTTCTCAGTTTGGTATGGACTAAGAACTTTGCTCGGTAGAGAAAGATCTCAGTTTGGTGGAGCACTCCTAGAAATAAGGAATGAACCGAGAATTCTCAATGTATTTGGATCGAAAACTTAGCCTTTGCACCGACAACTTGTTTTAACCCCAAATACGAATCACAACACTTTCTTGCAAGATTCAATCTTCCACACTTTCAATGCCTCTATCATAATCATTCCTAAACACGTTTCGATTCACAAACCATAAGAAGAATGAATCAAACCTCATAAAAATCCTTATATGCCGAAATATATGCATTTAAACCTTTTTCTTCATAAACACGATCAAAACTTCAAATTTAGCTTAAATTTTTGTTTTTCTTCGGTGAAATCCATAGAGTATATCTTAAGAATGTATTAGTTTATAAAAGATTCAAAAATTTTCATAAAAAATTAAGCTTTTTTCAAAAATAGTTCTTGGTTTGGTTACTTTTAACATCGAAAACTTTTTAATCCTTGTTTTGATCGTGAGTTCGAAGAACAAACACTCCAATGTGTAACCAAAGCTCTGATACCAAACATTGGATCGACATCACGTAACAAATACGATCGAGAGGTCAGGGAAGCTCGAAACAAGATATAGGCGTCATAATTAGAGAGAGACATAGAGTGGAGAGAGAAAGAATGTGTGTTTATTAGAGAGAAAATGAAAGAATTACACACACACCCCGAATGTGAGCTTCACCCTTCTAATGAAGTCTAATTTGGCTTATATAGGAAGGCATACACTCATCTATACATTATTGACGTTTCTAGTCCTCGCGTATAAGACTAACTATTATCTAATGTGAAACCTATAAGTGTTGTCACATTTGAGCTAACAGAAACCATTTCAAGTCTAGGTAGCGTGAAAATGTCTAATATTTTGAAGATATTTATAAATTAATGCATTGCATAAATTGACAATTTTAAAATTTACTAAAAGCTTTATTTATAGTGAGAATTGGTTTGTAATATAAAAAGGTTTGTAAATTACTCCCACCGTCCCATATTAAGTGTTCATTTTTGACTTTTTAAAGTCTTTTTTCTTCAACTTTTACCTTCATATTTCTTTCTTTGTTATATGGATACTCAGCCAAAAATTATTGAATGGATAGAGTTTCAAATGTGTTTTTATAATTAGGTATAAATTTTCAGTAGCTTTATCATAACATGTAGATAAAATATTTAAGGTCTAAAGTTAATAGAATAAAAAAATTCAAAAAAGTCACAAGATGTGGACACTTAATATGGGACGGAGGGAGTAATGTATTAGTAGGTTACCCGCGCGTTGCGGTGACGGGTACCTTAAAATAAATGTTAACGACTTTAATAGAAGTGTTTGGTGTTTGAGTTATATCTATATGATGATCTTTTAAGTGTGTCGTGTTTTAGTAGCTTTCTTAAATTATATCATGTGATGATATGATTTTACCTTTTAGTGAGGGACGTGTTTTAAAAAGAGCAATAGTTATATTTGTTCGATTTATGTATTTGTGTAGCTATATAATTTGTACAGCTTAAAAAGTACGTAGTGTTATGGAAAAAATTTTATTTTTTGAGGAAGGAAGTATTAAAATGTATTATAGGTTATGGATCTAGGTTTCATGAACTGGTAATCATATACATTTTGTAATTCATGACAGTAGATTTGTTTAGGATCAAGTTTTCAAGTTTTCTGAAAACATAAAACCCATTGTAACCTTGATCTAATTATAGATATTGTCTCGATATTAAATACTTCATTCGTTCCAAAATTATTGTCTTCTGATATAAAACACACAGATTAAGAAAAGTACATTTATTACTGCTTTTTTTTTCTTACTTTTTGGCAGAATGACAGTTTTACACTTAGCTAATTAATTAAAGTATTTTTTAAAGTTTGTAAAAATAATTTCAATTAAAGGTAATATAGTAAACTTGATCAAACTTTCTTATCTATTTTTAGTAGTAGACAATTAAATTGTAACATCCCAAAAAGAAAACATGAACAATAAAAATAGGACGGATGGAGTATATTTCATATCAGACTGAATAATTAAAACAATGGAAAATAAAATTCTAGTTTGTTATTACTCCATCTTTGTTTACTCAAGCGTTTCATCAGTGTGTTTTGTAGCACACTTATTAAGTTATTATGGAGAAAACAATCAAATGTCCATTATTGTAGAGTCACATATCTAACTAAATGCAATAACATATGTTGGTGGTCCATGTTTTCACCGAAAGACTGGTCCTATTCATTGTCAAATAAAGTCAAATTTAAAACCGAATTTATAAAAAATCAGTCTCGACAAACCAGACATTTATATATATTTCACCTTTTAAAATGTCACATATCTTAATCATTCTACAAACACACCACATATTCATCTGCCCATATTTAAAATTTTGGCCAGCTAGCTTTGCCAACCACCTCAAATGCATCATGGAGGCATGGACCATGGCTTTGACCCAAAAATGTTGGTTTCTATCTGTTTGATCATGTTCATGTGTGGCTAAGCCCTTAACGCAACACCTTTTCAAGGTATTTATGTGGGTTCCAAATCTTGAAGTACCCATGTGGTGCGATCTTGTTTATTGCCGCCCTTCTACTTATCATTGCATTATTCCCTTCTTGCCTTTGTCTACATGATAATGATATAAATAGTGTGTCTCTACATAATTGACATGTGTATTTATTGTAGCCAAATATATATTTTTGGTTAGGTCCCAAGTTAAAGTTGATGGGTACTCATCACTAAACTTGGAAAATGAAGTATTTTGTATAGGTGGCTATTCGATACATCTTATGTAGTAATACATTATGTTTTAGAATTGTTTTGCCTGTTGCATGTAGGCAATGGTCATATCTTGTCAAGACCTTAAAATAGCAAATGAACTCTATATGATCCGTTTATGCAATGCACAAACTTTCTAATTTTAAACCTTCTTCTATATTCGGTCATTCTTTACGAATAATTGAAGATTGTGGCATGATTGGGCGTGTTATAAAAGTCATTATCGCACTCGAAAATGATGTTTGCCTAAAGTAATTAAATTTTCGAAAACACTGCATAGAAAAATGATTATGAAGATACATGCAAAATTACATGATTTTTCAATCTAAAGGTAGATCCCGGGGGTTTCTTGTGGTGTCCGTGAACCACATAATGTTTCTTACGTAATGTAAAATTATGTTAAAAACGTTCATGTTTTCCTAGCTTCTTGCTAGGATGGTTCTTATATATAAATCTTAATTTAGTAAAAAAAAAAAAAATAGTAATCCTATATATGACCTATATCTGGATGCATGCTTCTAATCTTAATTTAGTCAAATTTTATGAAACAAGATGATTTGAATCCTCAGATTCCATGCTATAGAGAGGTTGCAACTTTTTTCCTTTCCTATCCAACTTCAATATGTTCAGCACATGCTTTGTAAAGTTCTTATTTTACTTTATAGTTTTGAATCTGTCTTTACATGCATATAAAAATATTCGTATTTATAAAAAGAAACAGAGATCCAATAAGAATGAATGGATGATGTGGTGATTACGATAATGTTCAGAGATGTGACTCAAATTACACTAGGTACACCGTTGTGCCGACGACAATATAGTATAAAACTATTAACAATATCAAGGTTATAAAAATTGAGAATCGGTAGTTGGACATTTGACTCGCTTGTAGTTTGTAATCGGTTTGGTCGAGATTAATCAGTGATTAATAGGATTAGCATTCTCGGTAAGTTTTGAGTAGTTTCGATGAGTTTTGAAAATCTCCGGCGAGTTTTGGATAATTCGGCAAGTGTTTGGTATATTGTAATCAAAGAAGGAATGGAATAGATTATTACGATGGAATGAAAAAATATTATTTGTTTACATTTGTAGAATGTAATGATTCATTATAAGGAATGACCCAACAAAAAGCATTCTTTAGAGGTCCCTTACTTTTTTTTTTCATTACGTCTTATAATGGAATCAAAATTACATAAAACTTCATAATTAACTAACCACATTAAATAAACTTTCTATCATCAATGGGGTATTTTAGTCATTTATTATCGATTCTACTACGTCTTATCATACAAACCAAACATGATTATTAACAGTAATAAATTATTACATTACACTATTTATTCCATTACATCGTTTATTCATTTCATTTGATATTTCATTCCGCCCTACCAAACGAACCCTAGTAATAGATACACAGCTACTATGAATGATTGAAATGGTAAGTTTTGGGTATATATTTCCGATAAGATTTGCAGGTTTTAGGAAAGTTTGACCGCCATTGACCGCCATTAACTACGATTGACCTATTAGTTTGATCGATTTACACAAATCGATAAAGTTAGTGAACCAGTTTCGTTTAAACCTAAATTAATCGGCCTTTTAGACTTTCTTTTGTAAGAGTGAACGATATTTTTTTTTGAACGACGATTTTATTAAAGAAACTAGCAAGAAGCTAGCAATTACAAAGAAATAAGAGATGGGTTCTTAAACCAATCATTCCAACTAAACAATGATCTACTTCTATAACGACACCAATAAAAAGATTTACAAATAACCTCATCAAGAATCGTCGCCTTAGAAGGAGCCTTGTCCTCAAACATCTTCTTATTACGAAAATTCCATAAAAGCCACCACATCACGAAAAACACGCCTTCAAGCATGTTTTTATTCTTAGCCGGCAATCTAATGTTATCAATCCATGTCCTCCAATTGCCATATGAATCAATATCAATACAAGGAACGTCCCACCATCGAGCAATTAGATTAGAAACTTGTTTTGCCATATCACAAGTAAAGAAAAGATGATTCGTAGTCTCCACCCCCAAATCACAATTGACACACGACATGGTATCGATATCTATGCCGCGTCTCGAAATATTAAATCTAGTTGGCAAAGAGTTCGTCATTACCTTCCAAGCGAGAGTATTCACTTTGATAGGCACGTAACGAATCCATCTGGTCTTCATATCACCCTTCGGAAGCAACCTCGAATCGATTAAGCTCCTAGCCGAAGCTACCGTATACTCACCAGAATTGGTCAATGACCAGGTCCATCTATCCTGCGAATGGTTAAGACTTACAGAATGTAATATAGCAGTCATCTCCTCCACTTGCGATTGCTCAACTCCTCCTCTAGGGACTCTTCGAAAAGAATGTGTTAGATTAGGATGACCAAGCTTATTCCCCACTGTAATCCTTTTGCAAGTTTCGAGGGCATAGGCTCTAGGAAATCTAACCTTGAGTCTACCACCTTCACACCAACCGTCATCCCAAAATAGAGTCGAAACCCTATTTCCCAATTTCATACGCATGAAGTTCATCAAATTAATTCCTTTTTTCGCCAGAACCTTAATTTCATTGATAATGTTCACCCAACAAGAATTTGCTCCATTTCTCGGGATCCCATCAATGTTCCCGTCGTCTCCATGTATAGCCTTGATAACCCTAGTCCAAAGCGTAGAATCATGGGATAAAAACCTCCAAACCCATTTAAACAACAATCCTCTGTTAAGAGCATAAAGGCTTGAAACACCGAGACCCCCATTTACTTTAGGAGCAAGAACCTTGTTCCACTGAACCCAAGAAACTTTCTTACTTGAAGTCTCATGCCCATTAAAGAACTTACCCCTAATCGATTCGAGAGTACGAAGAGTACCTGTGGGAACTTTGAACATCGACATATGAAAAATAGGCATGGATCCTAACACCGATTTAACTAAAGTAAGTCTCCCTCCAATCGACAACATTTTCATCTTCCATTTAGATAAACGCCTCCTAACACGATCCACAATATCATCCCAAGATTGAAATCGATGCATTTCTCCACCCACGTAAGATCCAAGATAAAGAAATGGGGTCTTAAAAACAAGACAACCGAGCTTGAATGCCGCACTAGAAACTCTGCCAGAATCCACTTCAATGCCCATAATTTTACTCTTGCTCATGTTGATTTTTAACCCGGATACCTTGTGGAAACAATCAAGGACATGAACTAACGAAGATAAATTACTCTCACTCCATTCGCCCACAAACACCGCATCGTCCGCATAAAACATATGCGAAAGATTCACCAAGCCTCCTATTTTAATTCCTTGAAACATTCCCGCATCAACCACCCTTTGAAACGAAATATGAAGAGATTCCATAATCAATAAGAACAAAAAAGGCGACAACGGATCGCCTTGTTTTAAACCTTTACCAAATTGGAATTCATCAGTTGGACTACCATTAATAATAATAGAGCCTTTCGAAGAGTGAAGGCAACAATGAATCCATTTACGCCATTTTTCCCCAAAACCAAACTTACTAAGAACATCGTCTAGAAAATCCCATCGAACCGAATCATAAGCTTTCTCAAAATCAACCTTAAAAATTAAACTTTGCTTTCTTTTCCTCTTACACCAAGAAATCACTTCATTTAAAATAAAAGGCCCATCTAAAATCTGTCTATCTTCAATGAAAGCCGATTGCACTTCATTAATAATACCCCCCAAGACACCAACAAGACGGTTAGTCAAAATTTTTGCAATGATTTTATATATGCTACCAATGAGACTAATAGGTCTAAAATCTTTGACAAGATTAGCATCCGGTATTTTCGGAATTAAAGCAATAAAAGATGAATTACACCCTTTAGGCAAATCGGAATAGAGAAAAAAATACCTCACAGCACACAGCTTACGTATACATGCACTCTTCCACAAGATACCAGAAGTGGCGAAAAACTCTAAATGTGAATCCGTCAGGACCCGGAGTTTTATCCATCCCACACTCCCACACCGCCTTCTTGATTTCAACGTTAGTAACCTCGCTCTCCAAATTTAAACGTTGATCATGAGAAATCTGCTTTGGAAAGTCCAATAAAAGAGAAGCTGCAGGCGTACCAGGTTTACTGAAACGATTGGCAAAATGATCAAGAAATTCCTTTTTTACATTTACCGGATTATCAATCCATGTACCTTCGACCATAACCCCCCGAATACTTTGAATACTGCGCCTTTTATTAATGATACCATGAAAGAACCCAGAGTTCTCATCTCCGTTCAACCGCCCCTTTAATTTTAGCCTTTTTGGGCCATTTCCATCGGAGTCTAAACTATCACTACTTTTGGATCAGATGAAAGAATGCCCAAACTGAGTAACTAATCACCTCTTCATTCCCTTGCCCACAGTCAATGATCGAATCAAAAACCTCTAACTCCTTCTTGAGTTGAGCTTTAGCATTTTTCCTACAAACCATGTTGCCTTTATCCAGTCCCCGGATAGTTTTTTTAAGAAACTACGCTTCTCATCAGAATCGACAACAGCATTAGTTCCCGCACTTGGACTGCTCCTTCCCGGTATCCTCCACAAATTTTGTAAATTTCGTCACATTTCCTAACCAATGGTGAAAGAAAACAGGAAATGGAGTTTGGACCATTAATCATAAGTTGGTATTTTCCTTAGAAGGAAGAGGACGATTATCCGATAAAAATCTCATCCTAGGTAATGGCATAATGATTGGACAGCCCTTAAAACACTTTTCGACACCAAGAAACTATCAACGTTGCTCATCTTAGTAGCAGGACTTAGACACCAATGGAATGGCTCCCTCCTAAAGTAACTTCGACTAAACCCGATCCCGAAATGAACGAGTTAAATCTTTGAGCACCAAACGAATTTATATTGCGAACCAAATCTTTGAGACTTAAAACGAAGCCTCATTGAAATCGCCCATGATTATCACATCCTCATTCCACTTGCCTATCTCCTGATGTAAGTATCCCCAAAGAGATTTTTTTCTTTGCACTCTTGAGGCGCATACACCGCAATAATCATCATTTTCTTACCCGTCAAACGCCAAAGACCCCGATTAATTACAAAGTAATCAGACAACGTAACATTACTTTTACAAAACGAATTAGGATCCCATACACAAAGGATACCACCCGAATTTCCAACCGCCTCACTATGAATATGATCAAAAGCCAAGTTACCCCAGCATTGTTTAACACAAAATATCCATCTTTTCCATCTGGTACAAACTCCTTAACCCAATCCTTTCCTTGGCCTTTTGGCTAGGCCTGAATGTTTAGAGAACAAAAAGTTTCTCTATAACCTTCCTCCACACTTTGTGATCCAATTGATCTGTTCCATATTTGTATGCTCCCTCCAATTTTGGTATCCCATAACCTGTCCTATCTTTGACCAACCTTTCTAATTAACCCAATCATAAGCCACCTATTCTAGGTATTTCGAACTTTAAAATGCCCCGATGAAATTTGATTCGTCTCCATTACCTTTCAAATTGTTATCTCAACAACAATGACTCACTGTATGCATCATTTACTTCTTCTTTTTTTTTTTGGTCTTACTTCACCTATTTCGAATAGAGGGCGTGAATCCCCGGCGGGGTATTCAAGGTACTATCTGATATGTTCACATTCTTTTCCAAAGGATACTTACGGTTAAGCAAGGAGTATAAGTTAAATGGATCTTCCGATTTATCCATGTTCTTATCAGGCTGATTTCCTTCAACAAAACTTTTCACCAAATCTTCATCTTCAAAAATAATATCAGGAACCGCCCCATCTCCACATCACTGTTTTTCATCTATAAGCTCCGGCTTGTTTGACAAACAGTCTTCAATGTCCATAGAATTGACATCATCTTCATCTATATCATTAGTAAAATCAGGAACCCACCCTGGTGTTTCTTTGGCCCTAATCCAATAAATCTTTCCTCGGTGAATAATTTTAAACTCTTCATTAATACTTTTACCTGACTTCATGTGAATACAAATCCGTTTAGAATGGAAACATGTCTCCTCCTGATCATCCACATCTAACAGCTTCCCCCATTTATCTGCTAATATCAGCAAAATGTTCCCTGACCACAACCTAAATGGGATACCTTCCAATTCCACCCACGCTATTCTTCCTTCAATCTCAAAGTCAGTTGAAGCTTTAATGATTTGAGATAACCACGACATAGCACCGATGTTATCTTTGAATTTAAGTTTCGATTCCTCGGTCTTAAATTCCAGCATAACCCATAGTTCCCCCATGTATTTAATCACAATTTCCATAAATCCTTCATTACCCAATGCCACTTTAAGATTAGCTAGGGAGGCGAATTCTTTCACCCTACCAAATATAGCATTAGATATTTTCTTAGACATCACACATTCATCTCCCAACACAATCGAGGGGACTGAATTCTTGACCTCCGTCTCCATACGTTTATCCCCTTTCAAAACACCCATGTACGAATTACTTTCACCTGATTTCCCAGACGTCTTTGTATGTTCTTTAGGAGCCTACACCAACAAAGATTTCCTTCCCTCATCCCCTTCTTTCTACCAGCGGGATACGGCCTTTGAAAACGGACAATATTGGCATGAAGTTTATACCGGTCTATCCAGACGGTGCATAAGTTATTAACCAGTCTTTCCTCACTAAAAACATTGATAAACCTGACGAACCCAAACCTCTTGCCATTCTTAGATTTTTTATTAGGGATAAAGGAATCTACCACATGTCCATATTGTTTGCACGCTTGAAATAACTCCTTAGCCAATAACGTCTCAGAAAAATTCGTGATGTATATCGATGTGGATATTCTAGCCACATCATCCTCCTTGGTTCTATAACTTCCCATTGGACAAAAGATACCAAAACGACAAACCACAGAGAATACCTTTGGATTGAAGAGAGCTTCAAAATAGAAATCGAAACCAAACAAAATAAGGTGAACAAGATTTGATGGAGGCGAGAATTAAAAGAGGAAACGGAAATGGAAATCGATTTATGGGAGGAAGATCCAGATCTAAACCCTAATATCCCAAGATGAGAAATCGCCTAACACGCTCGATATAGGATTAATCAATAAATGATTGATCCTAATTTCAGGGGTTATAACAAATTCAAACACAAAGGATAAAAGAGATTAGATTGATCTTGTTAATTTGCGAGGAAGGTTTTTCGCCGCCATTTCCTAATACGTGTTTTGCGTTTAGTGAACGATATTAATTATATAAGTTGATTATCTTGATTTAGTGTACAATAATTTTTTGCTGTCATTGATTAGAGTTACTTTATTCCCAATATTAAACTACAGAAAATATATTTTTTGTAAGAGTGAACGATATTAATTATATAAGTTGATTATCTTGATTTAGTGTACAATAATTTTTTGCTGTCATTGAATAGAGTTACTTTATTCCCAATATTAAACTACAGAAAAAATATTTTTAGCTAATATAATAATAGTTAATAAGGTTTATAGTATCATATTTGTTAGAACTTAGAAGTTTGCATAAAAATGTACTAAACTTATACTCAATTTCAATTTAATATACTAAACTTTTTTTTTCTCAATTTAATGTACCAAATTTTTTTTTGGTTGCAAATGAAGATAATTAGGAAGTTACCAGGTCACCATCAAGTTACCTTCTTCTCCAACATGATTTTCCAGCTGGCGACCTCCACCACTACCGCCTTCGGCAAGCCACAACCACCGCCATTTTCGAATGATTTTGACCGATTTCGACCGGTTTCGATCGTTTTCAACCGATTTCCTTCGTTTTCGACCGATTTCGACCGTTTTCGACCACTTTCGATCGATTTCGATCGATTTGGACCGTTTTTAAACGTTTTCGACCGATTTCGACCGCTTTAGTCTGTTTTCGACAGATTTTGACCGCTTTAGTCCATTTTTGACCGCTTTAGTTCGTTTTCGACCGATATCCATCGTTTTTGACGAATTTCAATTGATTTTGACCGTTTTCGACCAATTTCAACCGATTTTGACCATTTTGATCGTTTTCGATTGATTTAGACCGTTTTCGATCGTTTTCAAAAACTAACAAGAACGGTCAAAAACTATCGAAAACGGTCAAAATCAGACGAAATCGGTCAAAATTAGTAGAAATCGGTTGAAAATGGTTGAAAACGGTCGAAATCGATTGAAACAAAAAAAACAATGGAAATCGGTCAAAATCGATTGAAGTTGATCAAAAACGGTTGAAATCGGTCGAAAACGGGCTAAAATGGTCGAAACGGTCTAAAACGTTCAAAAACGGTCGAAATCGATCAAAAACGGTCAAAATCAGTCGAAAACGGTCAAAATCGGTCAAAATTAGTCGAAAACGGTCGAAATCGATTGAAATCGGCTAAAATCTGTCAAAAACGGTTGAAATCTGTCGAAAACGGAGGAAATCGATCGAAAACGGACGAAATCGGTCGAAAACGGACGAAATCGGTCGAAATCGCTTTGGGTGGTGCCGGTAGTGATTGATTTGGAGGTGGTGGTGGTGGGTCGTTTGAATGCTAGGTTGCCGGAAAATCATGTTGGAGAAAAGGTAACTTGATGATGACCTGGTAACCTCTTAATTGTCTTCATTTGCAACAAAAAAAAGTTGGGTATATTAAATTGAGAAAAAAAAAAGTTGAGTACGTTAAATTGAAATTGAGTATAAGTTTAGTACACTTTTATGCAATTTGCCCTAAGTTTATATGATACTAATATCACTACTTCGGTTCTTCCAAGTTCCAACCTGTCAAAGAATCTTGTTTCTATCTACCTTCGCAATTGACCTAATAAATTTCTTAACTTATATGTATCTAAGATTTAGGTAGGGGGTCAATTGGAGGTTTGCCCCTCAAAGTGTCACTTAATTTTTCTTTTATTTTTCCTCCACTTCTTTTCCTATTCGCGATTCACCTGTTATGATGAACATCAATATATGATGAACATTGAGATACGAGAAAATATTAATTGATGAATATAAAAATCATGATTGATGAAATTTACGGATGAACATTCAAACCATGGTTGATGAATATTTCTTGATGAATATTGAGGCAACTATATGAACCTTTATTAATGAACATCCAGATAATCATTTATGAACATTTAAATCATGATTGATGAACATTTGATATTGACGAACATTTAATATTAATAAACTTTAAGCACGATATTGAAGAACATTCCTTGTTTTTGGTTAACCATGGTTTTCAACATTTTGATCGACTAATCCACAGGGTTTGAAACTATCGTCACACAAACTCAAACAAGATAAAGCATTCTCTTATCAAGAGGTTGGCGTGAAATTTTTAAGGTACTAGCTTCCTTGTTTAAAAACATAACAATTAACAACATTAGGTCATAACCCTCTACTATTATCACTATCCCTATATCTCGGTCAACCATCACCACGAATCACACACGCAAAATATGTCATGGTTCACTCGATCAATCGCCAACACTTTCCAACTTAACAAAAAATGATGGTGTAACCAATCGCACCAATAATGTAACATTTCTCATTTTCGTGTCATTGTACGACTATATTAATGATCACTATTTATTTTAGTCCGATACGCATTT
>BQNB010033023.1:0-52683 GCA_026074375.1 Tanacetum coccineum | reverse complement strand
CCTTTTAGTCTGGGTATAAATACCACTCTCCATGGATGGAGAGTAGGGTTGGTCATTTGTATTTTTCATTTTACAAGTAAACTCTCCCAACTTCTAGTTTCTCTCTCTACCTTCTCTCTCTATAATTCTTTTCATCTTCCTTTCTTATTTTCTTGTTCATCTAATGAAGTGGAAGTGATTTCTTGGATTTGACAGGTAAGCAAAGGTTTTTCAGGTAGAGTAACACCTTTATTTCAAATAATAGTGATACAAAACCAATCACAATTTGGTGAAGTATCAGCAATTCTAACTGATCCCCATCATACACCCACCTTTATTTAACCATCTACTCAACCTCAAAAGATACAACAACCTAGGAAGCCTAAAAGAAAGGACACTCAGGTACCTTAGCCTAGTGATCCTATTGAAAATTTTAAATATAAGGCTGTTCATAAGGAGTTGGGTAACAGTTTGGTGAGGATTGCCACTACTACTTCTAGCTTAGAAGCAGAGAAGGACAGTGGTAACATAAATAAGACTCAATCCAAGGCAACACCTAATGAATCTAGTTCCCAAGGAACTAATTCAGGTGGTGGTTCCTGGTTCCAAGAAACCACGGGGGATACTATTGCTCAAACTAGGTTTAAGAATGTATCTAAACATTCCAATGATTTACTGCTCGCAAGAGGTAACACACTTTAAAGTGATGAGGATAGACTTAAACTTGATGAATTGATGGCACTGTGTACCACTTTACAAAACCGGGTTCTTGATTTAGAGAAGACAAAGACCACTCAACATAATGAGATTGCTAGTTTGAAAAGGAGGGTCAAGAAGATTAAAAAGAAAGATAGGTCAAGAACTCATAGGCTGAAGAGATTATACAAAGTTGGTTTGACTGCTAGGGTAGAATCCTCTGATAATGAAGAAAGTTTGGGTGATAATGCATCCAAACAAGGGAGGATTGCTATTGATGCTATTAAAGAAATTACCCTGGTTAATGTTTAAAATGTGGATGAAGAGATGTTTGATGTGAATGTTTTAGATGGTAAGGAGGTGTTTGTTGCAGAACAAGAAGTTGCTGCTAATAAGGAAAATGATAAAGTTAATGTTGTTGAAGAAGTAGTTGAAGTTATTAACACTGCTAAGTTAATTACTGATGCTGCTCAAGTTAGTGCTACTGGTAATGTAGTTAGTACTGTTGGTGATGCAACAACTATTAGTGCTGCTACAACAACTACTGCTACAATTACAACTGTTGATGATATTACTTTGGCTCAAGCACATATGGAAATAAAAAGTACAAAACCCAAGGAGAAGTGGTTGTTATACAAGAGCGGTGAAACTACAACACAATACTACACAACTATCTTCACACAATCACGGGACAAAGTAAAAGGGATATTGAACAGAACCTGTGAAGCCTAAAAGAAGAAAAATCAAATCAGTTTGATGAAGAAACTGCTTAAATTTACAAGCTGAATTTATGAGAAGAAAGACTTCAAGAGAGAAAACTGAAAAAGAATAAAAACTAATATTCCTTGATTGAAAACAGGGATGATAATATATAGGCAAAGATTGGATGTTGATCATCAATTGGCTGAAAGATGCAACACAAGAACAAGAAGAGTTGTCTATTGAAGAAAAGGCTACATTATTTCAACAACTCTTAGATAAAAGAAGAAATCATTTTGCAACTAAAGGAGCAGAAGAGAAAAGAAACAAACCACCAACAAAAGCTCAACAGATAAAGATAATGTGTACTTACCTAAAGAACATGGAAGGATACAAGCTCAAAGATTTGAAGTTGAAAGAGTTTGATTCTATTCAAGAGATGTTTGACAGAGCATTCAAAAGGGTAAAATTACATTTAAAGACTTAGAAAGAGTTGGTGGAAGGCAAGATAATAGAGCAGGAACAAGCTAGTATAAAGATTACAATGAACCCAAAAGGTGAAGATGACAAAGAAAACTGAAAGCTTAAACATAATGAAAATCATTCCTGATGAAGAAGTAAGCAATTGATTCTATACCTGAGCTGTTAAATCTCCAAGTATTGATGGTGGAAGAATTATAAAGAAATCAGAAAAACTATTATCAAATAAGAGAGCGATGGAAAGTGTCAACGAACATATCTTTAGTTAAATGCTTAAAAGTTTTGACAGGCAAGATTTGGAAGATTTGTACAAGTTGGTAAAAGCTAAATATGAGTCAACAAGACCAGTGGAAGACTTGGATTTGTTGTTATGGGGTGATTTGAAAACAATGTTTGAACCACATGTAGAAGATAAAGTATGGAGGAATCAACAAGAATACAAAGTGTTGGATTAGAAGCTGTATGACTACTGTGGAGTACATTCCTTGAGGATGCAACATATGCAAATTTATATGTTGGTAGAGAAGAAGTATCCCCTTGCACCACTTACACTTTTAATGATGCTAGAAAAGAAGCTTATAATTGATTATGAAAGTGAAATGGCTTATCAGCTTCTTAAATTCATCATAAAACAACTTAAGAAGTAAAGAAGTGTTTGGAAGCATCCTTTTGGTGTTAATGAAGCTTTAAATGAAGAAACTTGATGATTTTGAAGAAGAATATCAAGTTTAGGGGAGGATTGTTAGGATTAAAGTCTTCTTGATTTTGTTTGAATTACGGTTGCTCAGCTAGAGTTAGTACTGGCTCAAAAGACTTCCAAGAAAATATGCTAAGTGTTTCTACTCTATACAAAGTTAAACTGCTCAGCTGAAGTTAATAGCTGCTAGTGAAAATATAGTCTTGAAGTTACTACTAGCAGTGAATATCGATTTTAATGCTGCTAGTTTAATACTGCTTATATGATATGTATTAGTTGTTTATAGAAAATATTTTAGATACTTAGGGAAGTATTGTAAGCCGACTAGGACTCTTTATGTATAAAAGGAGGTGCCCTATGCATAGAGTTTGATGTACCAGAACCAAACCAAAATCATCTTATCGAAAAATTCATTAGCTTCAAGGTCTTTGTAACCTAATACTCTGAGAGTAATTCGTATTCTTATCATTAATAAGATGGGAGCTTAATTGTTGAATGTATGTTCATTGAATTACTGTTTCAGTGATAAGTCTGCTAATATTAAAAGATTAGATTCGCATAATCTTTATTACAATTCACACAAAGTTTCTACAAGATTGTGTTTAGAATTATCTAATATAACTAAACCTAAACAAACTAAGGAATTACCGATCTATTTAGAGTGTGATCAACATTTATCCTGAAAAATCCAATATGCAAACTCATGTAAAAATCGAAAATTTTCTCCACTCAGGATAAATGTTCCTTAATTTTCTCGCTTTGATTGCTTGAGAGCAAGCAATAGCTAAGTGTGGAGGGATTTGATAACGCCTAAATTATACATGTTTTTGGTGGCGTTATTTATACATATTTTATCATTTCTTGTGAACTTTCGATACTTAATAGCATAAAATACTTGCAGGTTTACTTAAAGACATCCCGAGCTCTAAATAAACAAAGATCGAGTACTTATACACTTCAGGAAAGCATGGTACAAGAAAAGATAAAATCTCAAGTTGGAAAGTGCAATTGTGCACCGCACTTACCAATTGTGCGCTGCACTTCTCCTCAAATTCAAAAAGAATTAAAGACTTTGTCAAAATAGTGCATTAACTCCCTAAGTACACCGTACTTACAAGATTGTGTGCCGCACTTCCTATCTGGTTATGAAGAATAAATGAAGTCATAAATACTATTGCATTAACACCCTAAGTACGTCGTACAATTACTTTTGTGCGCCGCACTTCTTCAATAAACATTAAATTCCCTTCGCATTTAATCATAAGTCGCACTTCTACCTTGAAATTAGCCTATAAATAGAGCCAAATTCTCAAACATTTCATATCAACTCATACCTATAACAATCTTATCCAATCCTTACATAATCATTTCCCTTATGAAGTTCTAAACCCTTCCCAATCATTCTCCAAGCATAAACACCACACCTTTTGAAGATTCAAGATTAAACAACCAAGAACGAAGAAGAACATCATCCTAGTTTAGTGAAATAATGAAGTTTCTTGTTGAATCAAGTTATGTTATGAACTCCTTAGCCATGAGAGGCTAAATCTCTCATGACTACTCAGTGAAGTTATGATAATGAATAAGTGTTTGGTATGATTGTGATCTCATTAATCTCAAGCTTACATTGCACCCCTATTATATCTTATGTTGTCGGTTTTTCTTATCAACTTAGATTATATAATCATATCGGTATAGGTCGAAAGGCCCGTTATGATTTATGTGGTTTTAAAAATTTATCTATGATCTTTATTGTTTGTATCGAGAAATCTACTTTCCTAAATTGATAAACAAAATAAGCTTTGATATAATAAGTTATCTAGATCATTTGAGTGACACATCTAGTCTAGCCTTCTAAATATAAGTCTTGAGTTAATTAAGTTAATTTGTGAAAACATTTTCTGACGAGAAATCCTTTTTATAAGTTAAAGTTCCATCTTTGAGGTCTTAATCATTACCACTACTTATAAATTATTTTCAACTATCCGAGTAGTCATCTTTATTATCACTTGTAAAATAAAAGTTATTCTCAAAATTGTTAAAGTTTATTTTTCTTTCTGATTATTCGAATACTACTCAAATCCCTGTGGACGACCTGGTCTTACCTAAAAAGATTATACTACATACGTGGGTTATACTTTTACCTCACGCATTTTTCTCTATAATAAAATTGGTATTTTCGATCATTATAAATTTAAAGCTTTTGAAACACATCACCAACTCAGGTTGTTTTTTTATCTATGATCAAGACGTTTGTATATAATTGTGTCTTAATCATGGTAACGGTCGGGAAAAAGTGTCTAGCAACTTGTATCTTGGACCTAATCTATTTGCTTTGTAAGTTTTATTAACAACAATTTATTTCCCCTTCTGATCATTAACCAGGTTTTTTTACGAGAAATGAGGATGTGCTCGAGCAATCATATCTATTCCTCTATACGGCCATGAATGCATGTCTCAGCTGCCGTGTTTGATTTCTACTATGGTGTAAAAATAGAAGGATCCCCTACCCTATATCATTCTCATCAACCCTTGTTAAATCCAAGAAAATGAGATGTGATCGAACACACAGTCTAATTCCGTCGTTACGTCATGTAATGTGTGTATTTCAGCTGCCTTTTTGGTGTGGTACTTTGGTGAAGATTGTAGAAGATCAACCCTAAGCCTATTAAAAAAACCCTATTTACCTTTATAAACTTGTTTACTACCTTGCTTTAATGGTGGAGATGTGTATCCTTGCCAACCCTATGATAGAATACTCGTCACGACCGAGCAATTGAGTGAATTAATTACATGTTACCACGTAGATTAGTTGAGTGATTTGAGTGTTTTCATCTTCCTATTTTGTGAGGTGTTTGGTTTGTGACTTGTAATAGATCGAATAAATGTTTAAACGGAAAAATCCTTAGGGATACATTTTCAAAAATTTCTAAAGGCTACTTGAGGACTAGTAGGATTCAAGTGGGAGGATATTGATGACATCAAATAATGTCACTTTTATAGCATCATTTATCCTATGTAATTAACCCATTTTATATAATTATTGCAAAGAATTGGTTACTATAATCATTTGTATTGAAATTTGGAGTAATTATGAAGTACTTGTGAAAGTTGATAAAAGGCCCGCATCTGAGCTTAAACAAAGATATTTGAAGAATTCTAACAACCAATATGCCGTATCAAACGTGATCCCTACTCCAAGAAATCCCCAATATTCCGTATTGAAGACTCTCGATACGCCGTATCGACCTTTTTCCAGACCTTATAAATAGAAACTCAAAAACGAGTTTTAAGTGTGCTAAATCATATTTCCAATACCTAAAACATAAAAGTCATTTTTTTAGAGGAGAAGAAGAGCAGAAGAGGTCTTGCAACATAATCAATTCCATAGGAAACAACTTGTAATCTCCTATACTCTTGTAATCGTTCAGTTTTTGGTATCATTTGTTAACTCGGTTAGTTTATCTTGGCTAAATTATTACTCTTGTATTGATTATGACATTTGAAGGCTAATACCTTCGGGTATTAGCCATTATTATGAAGATCTGAATGTTTGGTTTGTTTATCTAGATTGCTTAATTTATCGTTGATTGCTTATTTATGTTTATCAATTTATACTTGTTTATGTGCTTTTGTATGCGACCTATCATTCAATTGGATCTAGTGATACGGACCAACTAACCTAGATGCCGGGATAGCTCTCCAATAGTGATGTCTATACATCTAGACCAAATAGGATCACAGATAATTTAAAACGAACGATCTTTGCCCTTAATTGTGAGCTTAGATGGACCGACAGGCGACCCAGGATCAATGAGTACGTTTTCAATATAACTGGTAAAGACTTGGTAGTGACTACTATGTATGAATTTCCTTTAACATAAGTGGTAGAAGTCTCCATTAGCTAGGGGTATAACAAGATCATCATTGCTTAATCCCTAAGATAGAGTAAATCAGCAAATAAAGATGCGTTATGGTAGATGCGTTTAATTTGACAGAATTCTACATGTCCAGGTTTTAAGTGAAGAAGTAACGCCATTAATCTTAAGAATGATATGCCGCCTCGAGATAATAAACATTGCACTAATAAACAAACCAACGTTCTTGATTAGATTAATAATGATTAATACAGTTTTTTCTTTAAGAACATATAAAACATTAAACAACAAAACAATCTTTCCAGAACTAAACCTAAGATCTACACAACCACGTCCATGCACTAGGGCTGTTGACTCATTTCCCATGTGAAGAATAGATCCATCATTCAGCGACTCATAGGTCTTGAAGCAGCATCTATCTTTACACACATGAACTATTGCTCCTGAGTCAACCCACCATGCAACATCATCAACCTATACAAAGTAAGCTTCAGATATATATGTAACATAATAAACCTGAAGAGATTTATTAAACATATTCTGACCTTTCAGTGAGTTAGATGATACATCCACCGAACCCTTTGTGTTTGAACCATTAGCTTTGTTGCCAACATTAAGACCTTTGCAGTCCCTTTTAATGCGACAAGTTTTGCCACATTTCCAACAAGTAGGTTTTGCCTTCTCGTTAGGATCAGCCCTTGTGTTATCATGATGTTTACGTTTACCCTTGTTGTCATTGTACCTGTAGGATTTGTTATGCTCCACCATATTGAAAACCGAAAGACCAGCAACATTGTTGCCTTTTGGCTTGCCACTATCCTGCACCCTAAGGGACTCCTCAATGCGCAGATGACTGCCCAACTCAACAAGAGTTAACTACTCTTTCTTATGTTTCAAGGTGTGCTGGAAATCTTTCCAAGAAGGAGGGAGTTTATCAATGATACAAGAGACTTGAATAGCCTCATCCATGTTCATTTTATGTTGTGTAAACCTTTCAAGTATACCAAGAAGTTCATTGTATTATTCCAAGACTGGTCTTGAATCAATCATATTGTAATTTGTGAAATTACTAACAAGGAACTTCTTAGTTGATGCATCCTCAGCCATATATTTGGCCTCTAAGGAATCCTATAGTTCTTTAGAAGATTCAACATTCTAGTAAATATCAGATAAAGAATCAGACATACCATTGAGGATTAAACCTTTACAGATATAGTCATCATTGTCCCACTTGGCCTTTTTCCTGATTTGTTTCATGATTGCATCATCACCACCATCTTCAGGAATAGGAGTAGGCAGCAAATACACCATACTCATGCTGGAAAGTAAAAAGTGCATCTTCTTTTGCCATCATCTAAAGTCTACCCCTTCAAACTTGTCAAGCTTGGAAAAGTTTGAAGCCATGTGTTTCATAGCAGCAGCAGCCATTGATTATCACAAAATAATCTTCTTTGATTGTTGGTAGTTGTGTGTCCTAGATCAGGGTTAAGACAATTAATAGCCTAGCTAATTACCAAGATTGTTACCGGATATCACTTGAGGTCGTGTAATCACTTTCCAAAGAAGATCATTCGACCCTATGCCTGGGTATCACGAATACTTCCTTGGGATAAAACCAAGTGTTTGTTCTTGTTCTAGGAACAGATCAAGAACCCTACGTTTCTATGTGTTTTTCCATGCAATTATGATCCCTATTTATAGGGGATTTACTCAAAACCTAGTCAATGGAATTAATGAGAGATTAATGGCAATTAATCTCTTCCATAATTATCCTCCATAAGTTAGGAACTAGTGGTTACATGACCAAATTGAATATATGGTCATTTAATGCAGTCAAATCTGCCACTTAAATATGCGAAAGTTGTTACAAAACATTTAATGATGTCAAACCTGCCACTTAAATGTTTGTAACAACCCATTTAATTCTAACCATTAAAAGAGTCAGGGAAAATCAGTGACTTGATGGGTGTACACTCCGTACCTCCAAATCCATTTCCAACTATGATCTGATTCTACAATTGCACTAAATTTCCAACAGTCTTTGCATATCTTTCAAAAATACGAACAAAACATATCTGAGATCTTTCTTATGTTCTTTTTCTGTTTTAGTCTTGTTGTTATTTGGAGATGGATTTGTGATTAGGTTAGATATAATGAAGTTGTTGTTGGTTGGTTATGGTTTTTCTTTCATTTTGGTTTTGATCTTCATTTATTAATGAGTCGGTTGAGTGGACTCGGTCAAACTCGGTAAATACTGAGTTGACTCAGTGTTGATAAACTATGGTTAACCAAATATCATTTTTGGTTGGAAAGCACATGTCAATCGAAAATCAATTTCGGTTAGATGTCTCGACAGTAGCAGTTTAGATAATCAATCGAGTTTGACCACAAAGTTTGACCACTGAAAATTGACCATCGAATTTGACCACTGAAAATTGACCGTGGAATTCGACTACCGAAAATGACTATCGAAAATCATCACCGAAAATCAGTTGTAAACAGTTAGACCTTTGATAAGAACCACCGAAAATGAGTATGATATTTGACCAAAAAAATATCACATAAACTAGTAAAAAAGAAACATATTTACAAGATACATGTATGACGTTTTTGGAGAATTTGGACATAAAAGTTATTGATATGAACCACAAAAATACATGATTGTTTGGACAGACAAATATCATAAGAGACTTAAACAAAACATAAACACCACAAGTGTAAAAATAAATTTTAATACTTCGTAAACCTTAGACATGAAAGCCCTTAAAGGAAAGGAAGATCAAAACCACTTAACACTTACAAAAACAATCAACCTAATAGCCTAGCTCTTGATACCAATTGTAAGGATTGTTTTTCTATCGATTTGATGTTATTCTGGTGTCGGGTGGCCGACCAAAAAACAAGCCGACCACCATCATGGTGGTGGTGGTGATATGCTTTAGAGATAAAGAGAGGGTGGAAAGAATAAAATGTTTTATTAGAAAGAGAAAGAGAAAAACATACACATTTAGCTACACCCCTCATGGAGAGTCATGAGAAGTATTTATAGGCTTATCACATTCTATCTATTATAATATGACAATTTAAGCCCTTCCGTTATATGCATTCTAGATAACTAATCCAATTCACGTAAATGTCGTCAACTTTAAAGCTAACAGCTAACAATGCTGGTATTCATATAATGAAGGAAACTCTGGATAATGTGATGAGGAATCGGTACAAGAATTCTGCAAAGTATGCCTATCACATAGAAGAAGCAACAAGCTATACGAAAAATCATATTGTTTGGGAAAGCATGGAAGATAATTTAACACCACAGATGCCGGAGAAAGAAGCTCAAGTATTCTTCAGTCCTCAAATATATCCAAATGATCCTGCAAGGTTCTTGTATAACAAGGATTCGTTTTATGTGAAGAATGGCAATACTGAGGCTAAGAAGTATGTTTTTATCATTTTGATTCATGCAACTCTTTTCTCAGAAGACGATCTTGAGGAACGTTTGACAAGATGGACGGGTAAAGTGTTTGTAAGGTTTAATGATGAAGCACGATTATCCATTCAACATTGGAAAGAACCATGGGCCAAAATGTTTTACAAGAAGAAGCACCGAAAAGAAAGATCAAATCCAGTGAAGTCTACTCAAATCAAAAGATTGTTAAAGTGATCATAATTAACAATGAAAATGGATATGCACAATACTTTATGGGGGATATTATTGTGAAACGGGCTGATGGTAAAGCTTACATCTTTTAAGAATCAGATTACAAGTACTTGTACAAGAATGATATAGAAGACATGTACTTGATGTGCTTGAGAATATATGTAGATTCCCAAAAGAATGGGTTGCTAAACTCCTTGAGTGTCTTCATCAGAAGTTGTGTAATATGGGAGAGAGTTGATGACTACCAATTTGGAATCGAAAGCTACCAGATCAAGATCAATCTTATAGCACCAACTCTCATCATTCCTAGTATTAAAAACTTAAACCTTATACTATCATAACTGATCCTTTCATTTGAATTGTATATGAGAATAGCAAGAATGAAAAGCGAGTTATGAATATTGAGGAATTGCCAAAGTTCTGTGATGTAGCGTTAAAGAATGTTTTGGAGAAAGTATTGAAGATCAATAGCGAAGTACATTATGGATATATAGATCTTCATGCTTAGTGAAAAAGACAAGGAAGTTATGGAATTATTTGAAGAAGAGATTCAGGAATACTTGAAGCATCAAAAGCAAATGAGGAGGTGGGAAAGTTATGTCAATGGAAGACCAATTCTACCGCTTAGAGATCGTCCTGAATAATCAACCCTTAGGGGCAGATTGTTAGGAATAGAAAAAGTGTTTATTACTCTTATGAATTGGTCTTTGTAATAATCAGTACTTTTAATATTTAATATTTTGTAATAAGTCTAACTGGTCCTAGATTAAGAAGTTAGTCCAATTAGATTAAGTAAGTAGTTAGACAAGTCAACACTATAAATACTTGTCTTACTTAGAAGGGAGGTGTGAATTTTCATATTATTCTCTTATCCTATTTAATTTTTCTCTAATGAAATTCTCCCTTTTCATTTAACCTCTCTAGTTCATTTTTCATATGCTTAACCTTTATATATGTGTGCTATATGCTTAAAGTGATCTATTATAGTAACTCTAAATTTTTGCTGCAAAACAACAAATTATAAAGACTATCATTGCAAAATAAAACAAAGACCATGATGGTTATGAAATCAGTACCTAAGATCACATGTTATACAAAGTCATCAAAAAACTTATAAATGCAAGTCATAAACAGTCCAGACAATCGCGACCATAACTTACCATTAATTTAAGCATGGCTTCCAACATGATAGGTCACCTTCAAACAACATTGCTTTACGTCTAAACGCACACCAAACACTACATAAATTGATTATTAACTCTCATTATAATATAACTAATACCTTATGATTAGATTTAGCTTAAACATGTTCTTAATAATTCTAATCCATAGATAATTAAAAAAGGCTGCCATAAAGCAAGCATAATCATCATAACCCATGGATAATTACAAAAAAACAAAAATACAACACGCAACAGCTGCTTCTCAAATAGATCCACAAAATGTCACATTCCCAAAATATCAGAGTATAATGGCAACCGGGGGCGTGTGACTTCATAAATATCACAACACAAGGCAATAAAGAACGCCCCCTATATGAGACGTTTTAGAAAATTAATCATTTGCAATAGATAGTAATAAATTGTTTAAACATTGTGCGGAAGCATAAATCGACAAGACAACATGGTTAATTGCATGAGACTTCATATAGCATCTTCACTCTTAACACCTGAGAAAAACATTGCTAAAGCGTCAACATAAAGTTGGTGAGTGCATACGTTTGTTTGTTTGATAATAGTGATGAACCACAAGATTTTAACGATAGTGTGAAATATAGTATCCATATAAGTCACCAATGAAAAGCATTTACTATTTTCTAAGCTCATGACACCGACGCGTTAGCCTGTGTGTTTCCTAAAAAATGAATGCCCATGCAGGTGACAAACCCAGGACACCCATAATGTCTCAAATGAAACTGTATTCGCTTGACTAATGTCAGTCCAAGACAAACAGGGATGTCAATCCTAATAGATCTACCCATAACATTCGCGCTTACAAGCAATTAACGGTTCATGATAGCGGGCAATTAGCAACTTGGATTTAATAGGGACTTAGACCAATCAGTAATGAGTAATTATACTTGTGTTCATGCATTTGAAATAAGCAATGTTCTCACCCCAAAAGATGATTTAAAAATAGTAAAGTAAGGGCTATGAAACTCACCTTAATGATAATAGCAAAATACTGCAATAAGCTGTAAGCATGGAAAATTGATACAACACTCTGTCCGACACCTAAATAATGAAATCATGTCTACTTTAACATATATGCCAAACAAATAAGTACAATGCATTATCCATCTTTAGTAAGTGCTTTGAGTTTATGAAAATCTTTATTCATAATAATTGCAAAAGTCAAGGTTCTCATGATACGTCTTTCCTCATTAGGTCAAGTTCTCCACTATATGTTCATATCCGTATGTCATGTTACGTACCCATAAAATATTAGAGGTTGTATATTATAAGATTATGATGGATTCCATGGTCGGATAAATCGCTAAGTAGGTCAAACAGTCTACTTATGTCCGAATGTCCAAAAAGAGGTTTTTACGTCTATTGGGTCTACATAAAAGTATAAATTCCTAAATTATCATGTTTCAAGTAGTTTAATAGGTAAGGATTAGTATGAAATGATATAAGTGTTGATTAGGTCTCATTTTACATAAAATAAGTTAGAGTTTTTAAGAAAATACTAGCAGAATTTATTATGAGTTTATTCTAAACGGGTTAACTTTAAGTGTTCGCCACGACTTCGTTATTCGTCCTTTTTACTTGGTTCTTTTGCTAAATTATTTTTATATTATAATCCATCTAAAACAGTAGGGTTTCCATTTTAATATCACTTCTAGGTGCCTTGTTAAATTAGCAAAAGTTGGTGCATAATTATGATCCTTTATATTTCACATAAAATCATAGATCTTCTCGGGTTGATATCTTGGTCGTTTCTTATCCGTTTTAAGTGATTCCAAAGGCCAATGAAAGCTTATTATGTCTAATTTATAATGGTCAAGGGTTATGTTCTTACTTGTTAACCATTTATGTTCGAAATCAAATTTAATATGACATGTTTTTACGTACGCATGTAGGTTTTTACGTATGCATGTAGGTTTTTACGTGTGCATGCAACTTCCTTCAAGTTATTTTTAAACTTTAAGCACTTCTAATTAGGACTAATGCATGTAATAAAAAGTATTGAACTTGGAAAAATGCAACTCAAAATGGTTTAGATGTTTCAAGAGGTATACGAGCTAGAAAACCCATGTTTTCTATTTCTACTCGTTCAAACCCAAACTAAAGCTATAACTTCAAGTAAATAATGTTTTGTGATCACCAAAACAACCCAAGATAGTGTTTTTGCAAGTTGTAAGAGCACGACATCAAAGGAGCAAAAGAAAACTAGTTTACACAAAATTATGGTTTAGTGCACAATTAGGGTTTTCTTCGACTAGTTCTTGTCCTAGCTCAAAATGTATGGGCTGTTGAAGGATAGTTCTTGCTTAGGTTTCTTGTGTAACATATAAGGGAGGTTTACAAGTATCAAGTGAGGTTTTTGGTTGAACATAGTGGTGATTTGTGGCTGTTGGATGTCTCAGCAAATAAAGGAAGACGAGAGGTGTTGTGTGTGTGTTTTGAGAATGGTGTAGCACCACCATGGCTTCATGTGCTGCATAATGAGCTTCCGTAATGCTTGAAATCTCAGCCATTATCACAAGTAATAGTGTATAGATCAAAAAGGAATGGATTGGAGCATTTCATGGGATTTTTGAATGGATAAGCAAGGTATGGGCATATTATGGTGTTATTAGGCTAGTAACTTATGTATAATCATTCATGGTAAGTGTAAATCTATAAGTTTGAGGTAGAAAAAGTATTACTAAGGTTCTTGTAAAGGTTTAAGGAAAGGTAATACGAAAAATTAGCAAGTGTTAAGTATAAATTGGCTTTTAGCATAATTAAGTTGTGTTAACTAAATTTCAGGGTACTTAGTGTGTAAAACTTATTTAGTCATGGGTAATTAGGGTAATTAAGGTTTACTTCAGTGTTAGATATGATGAGTTGGGTTTAAGGTACGTTATACGGAAGTAAAAATGATTATTAGGTGAAATAGGGTGATTAGCGGTTTAATAAACGTACATGGGTATTTAAATGTTTAGAAAGATATCTCATGAGTTTTCTACTGATTTAAACTCATTTTAGGGTTTTGTGGTGTTGGGATCACAAAGATATGAGAAAAATGTTTCGTTCACAAATAATGCGAAAAATATGATCGTATTGCTAATAGGCTCTAAAATATCCTTTTAGACTTAATATGCAATATTAACGATGTTTACATGATACTTAGGCTCTCTATAGCCTATAATATTGTATCTCACTCCTAGGATAACTTCCTTTTGAGATTAAGTTGTAATTTGATAGTTTTACGGTAAGTAGTTAAACCTAAATGGTAAAAAGTAAAACCTGAATTTTTATAGGTGTCACAGTCTCCCCATGTTAGAAGATTTTGTCCTGAAATCAAGATGTTGTATGCGAGACAAATGTCGAGGAGAGGATGGAAGTGTCGAGTGGGAGTCCAACGGCTAGTAATAGTGCCTAGCCGTTACTTTCCTCCATAAATTTCAAATTTTTTTACCTTTTATCAACACAAACAAAATCTTCTTGTTTCTCTCAAATTTTTCTTATTTTCAGTTAGAATGTCGTATCTCATTCCTATGATTGCGATTGTGTTTGTTGTGGTGGTTGCTATTTTCTTGGTGAGCGTCCCACAAGAAGAAGATCAAGTGTTTGTAGTTGTAATATTGGGGCTTATTGTGCTACTCATTATTCTGTCAATTGGTGTGAAAGCATTTTGGAAAGAGTAGTTACTGTAGGTAGATGAGTGGTTTGTACTACCGCTTTATTTTTGGTATTCCATTTAGTCGTACTTTGATCTTTTAAGGAAAATAATCGAATGTTTCATTCTTGAGTTTGTTCATGTATGGTTAATTTCTTACAAGGTAGTTTTAATGAATTATAATCTCCACGGTTGCTCAAAGTTTATATTGTTTCATTGATTGACGTGTTCATATGTATATTCCTTAACTTAATTTAGATAACTTGTTATTGGCACATCATGCCTTGGGACTACTTTTTGTCATTACGGTTTTGTCAATACGTTGATTGGTATAGGGGTATCAAAATACATGTAGTTCAAGACTGTTTAACTCATATGTAAACTATATAAAGTATGTGTATTCTAATGTTTAAATCATATGTAGTTCATATAAGTAAATATATTCCAAGTATGTTTAAATCACATGTATCACATGTTAAAGTATATGTATTTTCGATCACATGTAGCCCATATGAAGTATATGTATTCAACCATATGTAGCCCATATGAAGTGTATGTAGTTCAATCATATGTAGCCCATATGAAGTATATGTAGTTCTTTATTTGTTGATTCACATGTACCCCATATTAAGTAAGCAGCAATAACGGATGTTAATCACATTAAGCAGATATGTAGTATCGTTCCCCCATTTCTATTTAGTTGGTTAAAGTGATGATTAGAACTTTTGGATAGTTCTTCTTGGATTTGTTCTTTCAATGCGTTATCATTTATCAATGTGAGTGAAATGTCAGTCCTTACGGCTCTTGACGTAGTCCTCCCAAATTTCTTGTTAATATTAGTTTATATGGTGATAAAATCAAGAATATAATCGAAAGATAAACTTTTAATTCTACGGTGTGAGTCGGAGACGTCTTTGGATATGACACTTGTTTATATGATGACCGTCGTGTTGCTTTAGTAATATAGTTATGAATATGATGGATTAGTAAAAGAAGGTATCTTTAAATTCTTGTTTCACGTATAGCGACTACTGTGAGCATTCATCTGTCTACCTAACTTATACATAGTTGATCAGGCTATGTATACCTTAGGTTCACATTGTCATCCTCCTTTTCGTCAATTTTTAGTTAGTTGTTTGTGATTGTAGGCATAACTGGTATTTTAGGTACTCGTGGTATATATAAATCATCCTGCTTTCCAAACATTAGATGAATGATGCTATTTTACATGTCAAGTTGTGATTTAATATTTCTTTGCCAATTTCCACCATACATGTGGTCCTCCGAAAAGTTTATATTCACTTTATGTGTTTATCTTACCACGTGTATATCGTTACCCTTCAGATATTGATATGTACACTTTATGTGTTTGTGAAGTTATAATCTCCGCGTATATGTTATTTCCAGTAAGCGTTTTTGTTGAAATTTCAAGGTTCGAATTGTAATTGTTTTCTGTTGGTCATGACTATACCCCGTCATTATTTCTTGAATATTTTAATCATTATTTCTCACAAACTCCCATACATACTCGGCCGCTCATCTCCTATATCTTTCAAATTTCAAATTTCAAATTTTACTCACTCCTCACTTCAAATTATTACCATCACCCAATTTACTCCTTTTTCCCAAAGTTATCGGATCTTAACCATCATGGAATTTCCAGTCGAGATTTTCACTCCCGTTATGATCATAATCATCACAACACTCGTCTTGCTTGTCTACCCGATGTGTTTCTTCTCGTACGGCGATGTATCTTTCGTTTTAGTAATTTATATCTTTGTTGTATTCCCGATACTTTGTATCTTATTATATTATGAACAGAAATATTATGGATTTATTTAAATAAGATTCCGTGTTTGATATTTTATTGCTTTATCATTACTGTTATAACCACGTATAGCTTACATTAGTATGTACCTCATCTCGTGTCTTGGTATGATCCAAGGTTATCACTTGGTAGACTTTTTCTCCGAAGAAATTTGTATTTCTATTTTCGTGGAAAAGCGTTTATTGGTTGCGAAGAAATTTGACTAACAAACTGCCAAATAGTGATGGAAGGAAATAATTTTGGTAGAGGTTACTGTTTCTCATCCGAAACATGATATGTGGGCCTTTGAAATGATCATTCGAGGTTCGTAGCGTTAATCGGAAATAGTTTCCCTATCTCCGTTCCCTGATCACATGATTGCATTCTTCATTTGTTGGGCAATGTGCATACTTGTTTTGTACTGAGCAATATTTTCAATAGCGTCATTTAATTGGCGGATTAAGATGTTCTTCATATGATTTCAAAAAAAAATTCAATATATGATTAATTCTTTACAGGTTAGGTGCTCTGATTTTTTTTACGTTTGGTTTTTATCACGATGTACTTGTACATTATCAGTATTATGGGAAAATTCTTAGGAAAGAATTGATACTTCGTACATTGCTTTGCAAAATAAAAAGGTACAAGTATTTTATTGATTTATTCCCTTAGGAGTCACTTTGTGAATCGAGATACAATGTTATAGCGAGTCAGGCTGTTTAGCCTACAGGCCTAAACGGGCTAGGATTGATTGAATCTGAGCATGATCCTCAGCTTGTCTAGCTTCGGCATCATCTACTCTTAATTGTAATACTGCAATCTCATTCTCTGAGGCAGCGAGAGAATCTTGTAGTTCGGAAATTAGGACTTCCTTGTCCTCTCTATCCGCATGAAGAGTGTCAATCTCTACCTCAATATCTTCCAGTCTGGCTGTGAGGTCTTCTGGGTTGAGCTCGGGTGACTCAGATGCTGCTGGTTCGCCGTCTGAGAAAGTAGTGGCATCCGGGTAAGATGGTGATGAGGGTGATCTACTTCTCTTTCGAGATGGTCCAGGTGCTAGTTCAAGTTCTGTACGGACACTATGATCCTTTGGTAACCATGTTTCAAGAGAGGGTTCACGCGTTGTAGTAGAAGTTAGGGCTAATTCCACATTAAGTAATGGTATTGCCTGGGATGTTGGTAAGTCAGATTCCATTGGAACGGAGTGTTCCATGGTAACTTCCTTTTCAGGGGAGTTGACAGGTATGGTGTTGGAAGGGGTTTGAGACATTTCTCGGGTATGTGATATATAATAGGATAGATTTCTTATTTCAACTCATGTGACTGGGTAGTAGTTACCCTAGGGGAGATATTTATATTTGAGGCAAGATGTATTGTTTATTTTGAATAATTGTGCAAACCGGGTTTGGGTGGGAATAAATGAGTCCAAAAAGTTGCGTTTCTAGAAGATCTCTAGGAATATCTTAGTAACATGGAGTCATAACATGACTAGCCAGAATTCGTAGTTATATGGACAATACAATCTTTAAAGTTTCATTAAATGTTCATCCCGTGTAGAAGTTTTCTTGTTCAATTAGTCTCGACTAAGGGTCACTCCTAAGCGAGGAATGTTAACGAAAGTACTTTTAAGGAATAATCTTATTTCTCATGAGTTTTACCCACCACTGGGGATTTTAACAAAGATTTTGGGTTATGGAATAACCACCCACATAATTAAACCTTGCGGCCTGATCAAACAAGAACAGCCTTGATGTTGATTTAAGTATTGTTATGTTTCTCAATCTTTTTGGTGAATTCCTCCGCTTTGGAAATTACTGACAATTATCAGTTGCGTCCAAACTTTAATATTTTAATTTGGCATGGGGGGGGGACGTTCTCGTAATTGAAAGTTCTATTTATTTATGAGGTTTAAAAAAATAAAAGTTTCTGTCATGAATAGTAACTTACTTGAAACATATTAAGAAACCTTTATAAACCCTAATTTGTATTTATCCATTTTTACACCAAAACAACATGGTACAATCTTTTTACATTCATTTTAACATGATCTCATTAACATCATAACTTGTTTAAAAGTGAACAAATCCATAACTACAAGTAAAAATCCTTTTTACATGTTAAAAAGTCCTAAATGGTGATTTTGCTATAAAGGACAAACATATGCATAAAAATTCATGAAATGAAAAGATAAAGGTTCTAGATAACCTTAATGATGAATGATGATGTTGAGAAATAAGAGCTAAACCCTTTCTTAGACTTAAAACCAAAGCTAGCAACCAAGAAAACCCTAGTTTTTTCTATATAAAACCCTAGCTTTCCTTACTTGCTTCCACACTTGTAAATGGTTAACCAATGCTTCAAATCATCTTGAGGTATCTTAGATTATAGTGTTGGTAGTGCTTGTATTATGTGTAGAAAAATTGGTAGGATTTATTAAAAAGGGTGTTTCAAGCCGTGGCTATGTAGAGAGCAAATAACGAGGAGATAGAATTTGATTTTTAGTGAAAGTTTATATGTGTGTGTTATGTTATTCTACATATGCATGTTAATTATATAAAATAAGGTGTAAGAAATGCTAGCTAACTTTGGGACCAAGATTCAAAGGTGGAGGGAAATTGGGCTGGAAAACCATGGGACAAGATGGAAGTAAGATGTGGAGTATATGACTAGTGGTCAAAACCCTGTCATTGACCTTTCTTAATGTTCTATGTTTCCTTGTTTCCTCCTGTGGGGAGTTCTATCCCCATTGTATTAAGGAACCTTGTTCACTAGTTCTGTTTCTTTTCTGTTGATAAAATATAATGTTACATGCAAATTATGTGGTAAAGATGAAGTAATATGAAATGTGTAGTCATTTATATTAGGAGTGTATGTAATTATAAATAAGTCTTTGTTATCTTGCATATATATATGAAACGTGTACATATGCATGTATATGGGCAAATTTTTATAAACTTTGATCATTGTATATAAACATAGACATTCGTTGAAGCGTAGAAAAGTTTTGGTGGTTCCGGGTATGCCAAAACTTAATTTATCGCGAAACGTATACACTTTACGTATCCGATAAAAATAAAATAAACGAAGACCATAATTATTCTCAAAATAGTTATTTAATACTTGATTGATGTAAACGCTTAATTGTTTGATGCCCGTTTACATTGAACAATTTTTACCCTACGCGATTTAGCTTAACATTTACGATTTAAAACAAACGTGTACAATATAAAAGATGAATAGTAGATTTATCATCGTCATCAATGACTTAAAAACACAGGGTGTTTTAGACTTCCCCCATTAAAATAGCCTTGTCCTCAAGGCTTACAATGCAGCACTTAACGACGGTGGGTCTTGTGAAGAGGTATGGGTTATTTTTCCTTGAATGAATTGGTTCTTCCGTTCCACGTGAACTCAGGACCTCTCTTGGAGTTCCATCGAACCTTGATTAATGGAATGCGGCTTCGATTCAACCATTTAACTTGACGGCCCACAATCTCGACGGGTTCCTCCACAAACTAAAGCTTGTGATCAAAATGAAGTCAATCTAACGGAACGGCTAACGGTTCTTCGACATAGCACTTTTTCAAGTTAGATACATGAAATGTATTGTGAACCCTGCTTAGTTCTTCTGGAAGCTCGAGTTTGTAAGCAACCTCTCCAACCTTTCCTAACACCTTAAAAGGTCCAACATACATGGGGTTTAACTTCCCCCGTTTGCCAAAATGTATGACCCCTTTCCAAGGCAAAAAATTTATAGAATAACTTTATCCCTGACTTGGAATTCCATCGGTTTACGCTTCAGATAGGCATTAACTCTTCTGTCGATCACGAGCGGCTTGCATCCTTTGCTTGATTTGGGATGATTATTCAGTTGTCTCTTGAATTTTAGTTCGTGACGAGGATTTGTGCATTCTCCAAACTTCGGTCTATTTAAAACAGCGTGAACGACACTTTCGACCATAAACAGTGCTTGAATGGCGCGACCTTGATGGCTAAGCTTACCTGTGTTAAGCTATTGTTATAAGACGGATAATTTCAACTAAACGGTAAGTGATTAACCCAACCTTTTCCGAAATTGATGACGCAAGCACGCATCATATCCTTGAGAGTTTGAATTATCCTCTCACTTAGCCCGTCTGTTTGTGGATGATACGCAGTACTCATATCCAATATTAGTACCTAAAGATTTGATGTGACATCCAGAAGTTGGATGCGAACCACGGGTCGCTGATCACAAACCGCGTTGATTGAATCAAGTATTTCATGCCTCGTGACAAACCTCCTTTAGGTATATTCTTGCATGTTTCTCCAGAGGATCAGTCTCTAATCATTTGGTGCTGATTTGTGAAAAATTTTGCCAGAACTTTTTTAGTGTGCTTAGCTTCCTTGTCGGTTCAACAATCCATAAACCCAAAATGGTGTCGTAGCCTGCGACGTTCTTAGGGAGCTTTATGACAAAATCCTTGTGATGTTGTCCAACTTCCATTCAGGTATCTCTCGGGCTCTTTTATGTACCAACCAATCCTGATGGTCCTTTCTTGATGTTCGGCTTTGACCTTAGCACAGGTTTTAACACTTGCTAACATAGGTCGCGATGTCGGGATTTCATTTTTAGTCCACCAATATAGCTTCTTCATATCTTGGTACATCTTGTCGGAACCCGGATGTATAGAATATTTTGATTTGTGGGATTCATGCATGATCACAGTCCGCAATTGCCATAACAGGGTAGCCAACTCCTGCCATTGAGGCATAGAGTTCCATCCGCACGAGGTTCCAACTTTTCGCCTTTGGATTTTTAGCGTTCTTAACCAACATTCTCCTAAAGATCGTTAGTTTGATGTTTCTGGTTTTCATGCTTCAGTCTGAGCATTCTAAGATTTGTTTGGGAAGATCCAAGCAATAGCTTGGACTAAGGCTTGTACTCTTAATGGGTGTTGATCTCTCTCTTCCTGCTCTAGAGCATCTGCTTACAACATTTGCCTTTACTGGTGATAAAGATCTCACATTTGTAATCAAATGAGCATCTCCTAATCCAATGACTCGTTGCCTCATGTTCAACTCTTTATGATTAAGAATGTGTTGTAGGCTCTTATGATTCAGTGATCACCGTTGCACTTGGTTTCCATATAGGTAGTTTTGACGCCAAATCTTGAGATCGAAAAATCAATACTGCATCCAAGTTCCAAATACATGTGTTGTTTATAGTTCTTCTCATGAATCTTCAGTTGGAGTGATTGCATAAGGAAATCATCCTTTTCTCTTTCCATTAAACACAGCGCCCAATAACCCTTCTTTGTAGCATGTAGTATGCCGATGATTATCTTTGCTTCCTTTAGGTAATGCCACGATTGGTGCACTGCACAACTTCTGCTATAACAGTTGAAAAGCTGCTTCTTGTTTATCACCCCACTCAAACTTGACCTTCTTCTGAGTGAGTTTGGCGATCTTTGAAAACCCTTCAATGAATCTCCGGTAATACCCAGCAAGACCTAAAAATTGTCGAATCTCCATTGGTGACTTAGTAGATGCCCAATCTTTAATGGATTCGATCTTGGTAGGGCTCCACGTGAATACCCCTTTTCTTTTAAACTACTCTCAATAAGCGGACCTAGGAACTGTACTTTATGGAATCCAAAATTCATATTTGGATAAACTTGGCAGATATACGACGCCTTTTCTTAACAATTCTAAGTTTAGCTTAAGTGCTCTTTCGTGCTCTGTTTGTTCTTTAAATATCATCAGAATATTGTCAATAAAGACAATCACGAATTTTATCCAAATATGGTTTGCATCACCGATTCTAAGGTCCATGAAATACGGCAGGTTTGCGTTTGTCACAATCAAAATCGGGCATAACTTGAATAATTCTTAATGGACCTCCATACGGGTCCTGAAAGTGTTTTACGGATTATCTTCTTTTCGAACCCTCAGTTGGTGATTAACCGACCTTTAGGTTGATCTTCAAGTTGACACTCTACCTTGGAGATGATAAAAATAAATCAATCATTCTTGGGAGCGGATAATGTTCTTCACCGCTGTTTATTCAATTCTGGTAATCAATGCATATCCGGAATGATCAATCCTTCTTCTTGACAAACAAGACCGGAGCTCCCCAGGTTGTTGAGGAACTAGGTCTATTATTAAGCCTTTGTCAGATAATATCTCTTTTAGCTGCTGACAACTATTCTTCATTTCAGAAGGTGCAAATCGTAAAGGAGCCCGTACTATACGGGTGCATGCACTCAGGTACCAAATTGATTTGGAATTCCACTTGTCGAGTGGAGGAAGACCCGGCAAGTCCTCAGGAAAGACTTCAAGAAAATCTCTAACTATTGGTGCATCCTTAAGTCGCTTCTTCTCCGACTTGTCTTTAACCTCCTTTGTAGTAACATGTGCCAAAAAGACTGGACATCCTTTTTTTTTTTTTTCTTTTTCTAGCATGTATTCTTTCGTTGTTTTGGAAGTACGAGATAATAGTGCTGACGGAGCCCGTGTCCCTGGTTGCTTTCGTTCACCGTGAAACAATTTAATGTTTCATTTTCCCAGGGGATACGAATGATCTTTTCGGCCCACACAATGATTGCTTGGTACTTTGCCAACCAATCCATCCCAATTATAGCGTCGAAACTACCAAGTTCTACGGGCATTAAATTTATGTTGAATTGGTGGTTCAGAAGATTTAATGTGCAGCCCCCTAGGATAGTGTTGTTTTAACCCTAATTATCCTTTCGTCAGCTAGTTCGACATCATAATAATGATCTAAGGTAGATGGCGTGATATCCATTTGGGAACTAAATGCAGCAGACACAAAACTCCTATCGACACCAGTATCAAATAGTATAGAAGCATAGCGGTTGTTGAGAAGGAACGTACCCGTCACGATATTGGAATCTGGGTTTGTCCCTGCATGTCCCACCACATACACTTTGGCTGAAGCCCTGTCATTACCAACTTGATTTCCACAGTTTTTGTTGTTCTTCAGCTTTGGGCATTCCCTCTGAGTGTACTTTGGTAAACTCCACACTCAAAGCAAGTAGGTTTCTGCCTTGTCCCTAGTGCCCTCTGGATTGTTAGCATTGGTTGGCCATTTCCGCACTTACAGTCACGAGCAAAATGGTCCAAATTTGTGGATTTGTTGCAAATTTTTTTTTTTGGAGCACTCAGGTCCAATCTGGTTGTTGTTACGATCTGGGGGGTGGGGAGATTCTTTTGGAGATTGATATTTGTGTGGAGTTACGCGGATGTCTATGGGTGCATCGCGTGTTCAGCCTATCGGGTTTATACTTATTTGAAAGGAATTAGTACTTCTTTTTTTGTTCTTGATGCATTTTAGCGCATAGGGGTTTTGATCCCCCAAATGACTTCTTTTCACCAGTCCTGCAGTATAGGCCCTGCAGGTGTTTTTCTGCCTCTTGGTTCTGTTATGGTTGGTTTTTGATTGTTTCGGGATAGTGTTTTCAAATTTCCTTTTGTTCTCAGCTGTCTTCAAGACTATGGTGATGACTTTCTTATCCTTAGGTCAGTGGCCATTTCACACAGTATATTGCATGGTTTTCGCTCTTAATGATACATTGTTTCCATGGATCATGTTCGGGGTAAATCCGCCGACGTTTACTTTCAATCTTGACAGGAATCCTCCGAAAACATCTAACACAACAGCAGTGTTAGTTCCTGGGAAAACGTTGTTGTTACCCTATCACATCAGTACCCTTCACTTTCAAATTCCACAATTCAGCCTCGAGCTTTTTCATCTCGTTCCTTAGACAATACTTGTCAGTCATCTTCTTCCTCAGATCGGCCTAAGTCATCGCATATGCAGCATCATGGACTGACAGTCATAACATGGGAATTCCACCCCATTGTTTTTTTTAGGTAGCACCTGCTAGTCAGAGTACAAGTGGAATAACTTAAACTGATTTTCTCAGGGCTGTTGCTTTTGCGGAAAAAAGTCTCCATTTTTTCCGAACCATTGAATTTTATTTAAATATATAATTCAAAACCTACCTCAGTGCTTTGGTAATATAGAGGTTTGCACTTCATAAAGTCTTGGTAAGTGCATTCTCGAACAATGCGTTCAGTCCTTCTGCCACCTGTTCCCGAAGTGTGGCTGTCATCGCCATTCCTATTTGCATCTCGTGCTGCCAAAGCTGGTTATTGATACATTGGGTCATCATTGGTCTTCATGAAGTTGGGCATTAGTGGACGATGTGGTGGTGGTTGTATTGGGGTTGGGGTTGTTGTGACTGGTGTTTCACCTAGTGGATCGTTTTGTTCATTTTCTTTACAATCACATAGAAAAGCTAACAATTACCCGTTTGATTTCATAAAATCCATAAACCATGACATGAAAATATACATGATAAATTATGTGAGATCACATCTCACAGTGAATATATACAATGAATTGTAATCAACAATGTTATAAACCAAACGGACATTCAATCATAAAAAATTCTATTACAAGTTGACAGATATACAACCATTCCATATATAAATTGGAAAAACATACATGAATGGTTCCAGATACAATAATGATCATATCGGTTTATGTTACCAAAAATAAACCTAACAACTAAAGCCTTACGATGGGGATTAAACCCGTAATATAGTAGGCTATATACAAAATGAAATAGCCATAACATGATTCTAATCTATGAAATGCCTAACAGGCTCCTCTGGTAGCTTAGCTATAAGTACGACCTCTTAGAGGGGTCCCCCTGCTGTCCCTATTCAGTTCGGTTACATGTCCTATTGTGCTGTGACCATGTCCCATGTAATGTACCACCTGTCCCTG
Organism: Tanacetum coccineum; assembly: GCA_026074375.1. NCBI lineage: Eukaryota > Viridiplantae > Streptophyta > Magnoliopsida > Asterales > Asteraceae > Tanacetum > Tanacetum coccineum. The sequence continues at coordinate 27,159 of BQNB010033023.1, read as the reverse complement.
TAAGGCTGTCCACTGCCCCTGATGGTGGTCACCTGTCACAGTGGTGGAGTCACCTCTCTCTGTTGAGAAGCAATCTAAATGTCAATGTCTGTATAAGCTGCTATTGTCGGTTTACGATCAGTGGTCTTAACTCTCTTTTATCTATGCAGACCTCCTTGGTCTGACTTCAATCACTCTCTAAAAGTCACAGCCGATCTCCTGCGATCAGCTTCATGCAATCTCTCTGATCTCTGACATTGGACCCAGTACGGTAGTGCGCAGTGAATTAACCTCTCCACGGACATGATCATCGCATTTCCATCGATTCGCCTCCAAGCCTCTCGGTCAAATCTTGCCTTTTGTCTCCATCTGATGGAGTGTATATGCATGTTGCTCGTCTGTAATCTAAACAACATTTTGAGTCGAAAAAGCCTAAAAACTGTATCTTGCACTATGCTCATTTTTTCGTCTAACCTCGTATTAAACCTCACAGTGTCCTTGCAATTCCCTAGTCTCAATTGCTGTCATATGTAACCCAACTCTGTGTCTGTACTAATGGTGCTCCTGCAGGGTCTCAAACTATCTCATCCCACGAGTCGGGTGATCCCCTTATATAACATCTCTATCGGATCACGCTGATCCCCTATACCTATAGTAGCTACAAAGCCTTAGTCTGCTTCTAAGGGACCTCCAGCGGTCTAGCAGCAGCAGCAGATGAGCTCCACCTCCAACCTGTATCCAGGACCAAGTAGCGATAACCTAACTCTTTTCGATGGTGGTACAGGTAACCTCTGGTTCTGTCCTCCCTACGACTAGTAGAGGGTAGTAGCAATGGTGGTGATGAAGTAGGAACTGATATGGGCAAGGTGTTGGTATCCCTAATGGATGGTGACATCTGGGTCTGGTGCGGGGAGAGTAGAAGGGTGGCTGGTAATCATAGAGATATTTGGGAAGTAGATGAGGCCTCAGCTCTTATCCGAATCATAGCAGCTCGATAACCCATTGAACGAATAGGGCTAAGAGGTGGTGCTGGTGATAATACAGGTGAGGGTGGTGATAGTGGTAGTGATGAAGAAGGTATATGGGGAAGTGGTGAAGACCATGGGAAGAGTGGTGATGATGGTGGAGTAGATATAGCGAGAAGTCTAGCAACCTCTGCATCAGACCTTTCGGTGTAGCGTTCTGGTGTGGATAGAAATCCTATCGTCACACGATATGCACGGTGTGTGGTGGTGTGCCGCTGACTCAATTCAGTCTTGAACGGCTTCGGGTATCCTCCCTGATGGGGCCTGAACAGTAAGCTGGTAAAGCAACACCTATAAGAGTCGGCAGTGAGTGGGTGCTCCTCCTCCTTCCTCATCCCCACTAGCCTCCATGATCATAATCATATCCTCATCTCCTCTAATGGCTCATCCTATCGTCTTTCATCATCTCCTCCATTCAACAGAATAGTCACAGGATCATCCTCGGGGTCTATCGGTCATCTTCCTCCGGGTCTGCCTAGGATCAGACTCCGAGACATTAGTCAGCGTGATGAGCAGTGGGTGAGGCATCCTCAGACACCTGGCTGATCTCGCTACAATATCATTCATCAGCTGTGCTCTAGGCCAGGAACATAAATCTGGCGAAGGTGGTGCTGTTCTGCGCTCTAGGCCAGGTCGTTAATCTGGTGGGGTAGAGCCTGTAAAGAGCGGCCTCCATGTATGTGTCCTCTGGCATCCCAGCAAGATCAAGGTACTTCGTGTTCAATCGGCTCTCAGTGATCCTATGTTTGTAAATCCTTAAATGGGCTGGAAACTACGTGTATGTTAACCCCACGATTCATCCGAATCTATCATGCAACTGGATTTTACTAAAAAATTTTCAAAATAGCTTATATTAGTATATTTAATATATGACTCTTACAAATTAATATACATTTATATCATAAACATGTTTTCAATTATGGAATGGCATCTAGTCCAACCAACTACATGCATCCAAGTAGTTATTGCATGAATGTATGCACATATGTTGTCCGTTGTAAAACCCTTTGTATGGAATTTAATGTTTTGAAAACGTTTCATAGTCCAGCAAAAACCAATTGACTGGTTCCTCGATAACCTTGCCTTGATTACCTTTACTGTAACACCCCCAAATTGGTTCGCAGCAGAATAAGGGTCTGAGGCGTGTTACTTCATTGATACAATAAACAAGATGTATATATACGACCACAAAATGTGTTTAAAACTGGATACATTGGATTTACAAAGTATTTGTTAATAAGCCGAAGCTTAACTTGTCCACTTGTTCAAAATACAAAAGATTTCTAAGCCCCTTACAGTTTAAAAATGTAATGCGACCAAATTCTTTAATCGCATGATTCCAAATCAAAACCACCAATGTATCCCTTGCACATCGGTGCTTATGATCTCCTGTATAAAAATTGCTTTAAACGTCAACAATAATGTGGGTGGAATTCATAGTTTGATAAATCATATATATGTAGGACCACAAGTTTTCCAGTGTATGATATTGCAACAGATGCAGACATCATATAAATGTTAATTAACATTGCCTAAGCTCTTGGCCACTGAAGCTCGACATAAATGAATACCATATAAATGGCCTACATTGCCCGTGATGATGTTCTAACCCGCAATATCCTATGTTCGACATGGTATACGTTCATTTGCCCAGTGATAGCTAATCACCCGAACGGGGATGTCAATCCCAATAGATCTATTAATAACATTCGCGCTCACAATCCAGTAACTGACAGTTCATGATAATGGGCTCAACTAAGGTTATCGCTACTTAGGCAACACGTAATCATAATATGAAACTTAACCACTTGTGTCCAATTATCAAACATAGCATGTTTCTCACCCTAAAAACTTGTAAAACAAATCATGTAAAACGTGGGGCTATGAACTCACCTTGAGTGAGCGAATAACAAGTATATCACAGATAATGCGTCACATAAATCGTCAGATGCAACCTATTTAAATTAAGGTCATATAAGTACTAATCACATTGGGTAATTACTACCATGAATAATTCTATATAGCTAATCACCATCTAATTGTTTTGGAAAAATTGTGTTTAATAAGTTAAAACATTTATATTTCCCGTTGTAGTAAAACTGGTGTAACTTTCGCGTTTTAAGTTCGATTTTGACGTTTCTTATGCCCACGCTTTCGTATTAGAACGAGTTATCATAATTTGACATTTTCATATTTTTGATCCTTTGATGAACAATACTTTTTACTGTTCACACCAGTTGTAAAGTTATTTTTATAGTTTTAGTTATCGTAAAACCCGTAAACGTCGTATTTTATTCGTTATAGCTTCGTTTTTAGCGATTCTTTCGAGCACGTTCTCGTAATTGAAAGTTCTATTTATTTATGAGGTTTAAAAAAATAAAAGTTTCTGTCATGAATAGTAACTTTTATAAAAATTGTTTTATAAAAGTATTAATTGTCGTAAACTCGCGAAATTCATAACTCATTCGTTATTAATTGAAAAATTACGATTCTTATCAATTTGGAATCCTAAAAATATGTGTAATTTTTTAAAAATACTAAACTTGCTGTTTTATATAATTTTTATAAATTGTTTTATAAAAATTCTTTTATAAATCCGTTTATTTATCGTATAACTTGTTTTTACCGTAACTTTTTCGTTATTTATCCGTTTTTCAAGTTTCTTAGCTTTTTGGAATCGTCGTGAGACGTACTATTTTATAAAAATATAAAATGGATATGTTCATATTCGAATTTTTGGCAGAATGTTGTGATGACATTCTTAATTCCATATTTAAACCTTATTTTCATACTTTTCAACTTTGTAATCTATCACAAGTCTTATATACCATATATGTTATATGTATTACTTATAATAGAGTCCATTAGTCCACATATTGTCCAAATATCCAAGTTTAACAAGTTGATTATACACATTTACTTGTAGTTTTTCATGTAAATCATTAAAAACCCTAATCTCTCATTAACACCTTTTAAGCTTAACCAAGGTTGTTCATCACTTATACTTCCATTATAAACTTATTTTAGTGTTCATATAACATCACTAAAAGTCCATAAACAAGATTAACATGTCATTTGCATTACTTTTACTTGAAACATATTAAGAAACCTTTATAAACCCTAATTTGTATTTATCCATTTTTACACCAAAACAACATGGTACAATCCTTTTACATCCATTTTAACATGATCTCATTAACATCATAACATGTTTAAAAGTGAACAAATCCATAACTACAAGTAAAAATCATTTTTACATGTTAAAAAGTCCAAAATGGTGATTTTGCTATAAAGACTAACATATGCATAAAATTTCATGAAATGAAAAGATAAAGGTGTTAGATAACCTTAATGATGAATGATGATGTTGAGAAATAAGAGCTAAACCCTTGCTTAGACTTAAAACCAAAGCTAGCAACCAAGAAAACCCTAGTTTTCTATATAAAACCATAGCTTTTCTTACTTGCTTCCACACTTGTAAATGGTTAACCAATGCTTCAAATCATCTTGAGGTATCTTAGATATAGTGTAGGTATGATTGTATATGTGGTAGAAAAATTGGTATGGATTTATTAAAAAGGGCGTGTTAAGCCATGGCTATGTAGAGAGCAAAAGAGATATAGAATTTGATTTTTAGTGAAGTGTATAAGTGTGTGTTGATGTTATCTCTCATATGTATGTAATATATAAGAAAATGTGGTAAGAATACTAGCTAACTTTGACCAAGATTCAAAGGAGGAGGGAAATTGGGGGCATGGGAACTATGGGACAAGATGAGTAAAATAGGGATGACTAGTGGTCAAAACCACTAGTCATGACCCTTCTTAATGTTCTATGTTTCCTTGTTTCCTCATGTGGGAGTTATCCCATGATATTAAGGAACTTCTTCACTAGCTCTTTTCTTTCTTTTGATAAATAAATGTTACTTGCAAATTGTTGGTAAAAGATGAAGTAATATGAAATGTGTAGTCATTTATTTAGCAAGTGTATGTAACTTATAAAGTCTTTGTTATCTTGCATATATATATGAAACGTGTACATATGCATGTATATGGGCAAAGTTTTATGAACTTTGATCATTGTATATAAACATAGACATTCGTTGAAGCATAGAAAAGTTTTGGTGGTTCCGGGTATGCCTAAACTTAATTTATCGCGAAATGTAAACACTTTACGTATATGATAAAAATAAAATGAACAAAGGCCATAATTATTCTGAAAATAATTATTTAATACTTGATCGATGTAAACGCTTAATTGTTTGGTGCCCGTTTACATTGAACGCTAATTTTTAGCTTACACGATTTTACCTAATACATGAAATTACAAGCAAACGCGTACAATACTAAAAATAGATAGTAGATTTATCGACGTCGTCAATGACTTTAAAACACGGGGTGTTATAATGTTGATACAACCACAAGCAATGGAGGGTGAAGGTTCAGGACAACCCTCTAAACCCCAACATACACCTACTACTACTTCACCATCTAATATTGAACCAATCCCTATTATTGCATCATCACCACACCTTAAAAAGACCCACAAACGTTGGAAAACCAAAAGAAAGGCCACTGAGATATCTCAGTCTAGTGGACCTACTACCCTTGTAGTAGATGAGACTGTCCATGAGGAGAGGGGAGACAGTATGGAAAAGGCTGCCACTATTGCTGCTAGCTTAGATGCAAAGCAGGACAGTGGTAACATAATTAGGACCCAATCCATGGCAACACTTAATGATCCTATTCCTTAGGGAACTGGTTCAGGTAGTGGTCCCAGGTGCCAAGATACCATATTGGGGGATAGACCTGCTCAAACTAGGTTTGAGAGGTTGTCTAAACAGTCCAATGATCCACCTCTCTTAAGAGTTAACACACTTGGAAGTGAGGAGGACAAACTAAAAATTATGGAATTGATGGAAATTTGTACAAAATTATCTAACAGGGTTCTTGCCCTGGAGAATATCAAGACTGCTTAAGATTTGGAAATTATTAATCTAAAGAAGAGAGTCAAGAAGTTGGAAAAGAAGAAAAAGGCAAGAACTTCGCAACTCAAAAGGATGTTAATCAAAGTCAGGATAGAGTCTTCTGCTAATAAAAGTTTGGGTGATCAGGAGGATGCTTCTAAACAGGGGAGGAATATAGTTGAATCAGACCAAGATGAAGGGATTTCATTTGTTCAAGAGGATGCAGAGACTCAGGGGAGGTATGATCATGATATTGATGTTACTAGTGCCAGTACACCAATTACTACTGCTGGTGTATCTGTAGTACTGCTGAACCAAGTACTCCTCCAACAATAACAATTCTTATTGAAGATGAAGATCTCATAATTGCTTAGACACTTATGAAAATGAGAAGTGAGAAATCAAAAGAGAAATCAAAAGACAAATCAAAGGAAAAAGGAGTATCTAGTAAGACTGCTACAACAACAACAAGAGGAGTAACTATACAAGAACCTAGCGAGTCTGGAACAAGAAAAACAGTATCTCATCAACAACATGATCCAAAAGACAAGGGAAAAGCTAAAATGATTAAACCAGAAAAGCCATCAAAAAAGAAGGACCAGATCAAGTTTGACGAAGAAATGGCTAAAAGACTTGCAGATGAATTAGAGGTTGAATTAGAAGAAGAGGAAAGGCTAGCAAAACAAAGAGAAGAAGAGGCTAACTTAATTTCATAGGATAATACTCAAGCTATGATAGAGGCAGATTATGAGTTAGCTCAGAGACTACAAGCAGAATAGCAGAGAGAGTTAACCATTGAAGAAAGATCAAAACTGTTTGTAGAGCTCATGGATAAAAGGAAGAAGCACTTTTTAAAGCCTAAAGCTGAAGAGATAAGAAAAAAACCACCAACTAAAACTCAAAAGAGGAATCAAATGTGTACTTATATGAAAAATATGGCTAATTACAAGCATAGTCAGTTGAAGAATAAAAGTTTTGAAGAAATTCAGATGTTATTTGACAATGCTTTGAAGTGGATAGATTCATTTGTTCCTATGGATTCAAAGGTGGTGGAAGGAAGTATTATAGGATCATCAGGGCTGATGAAAGTACTAAATTTTACAAGATATTCACTGCAATGCTTGATGATTTTGACAGACAAGATGTGTTAGATCTATACAGGCTGGTAAAGGAACGATTTGAGACAACAAGCCCATAAGGATATGACATATTGCTTTGGGGAGATCTCATAACTTTATTTGAACCAAGTAAGGAAGATGAAATCTGGAAAGCACAACAGGACTACACATTGATAAGCTGGAGGTTATATGATTCATGTGGAATTCATTTATTATTGATGGATACTGGAATTACTATTCACATGATGGTTGAAAAGAAATATCCTCTTACACCAGAAATGCTTTCAAGAATGTTGAGTGGGAAGCTAGAAGTTGTACATGAGTGTGAAATGGCTTATGAACTTCTCAGATTTACAAGATCACGGCTTAAGAAGTAGAAGAGTGTTTGGATACATCCTCCTGATGAATATAAAGCTTTTAATCAAGAAACTTGAAGATTCAGAAGGTGAACATCAAGTTTAGGGGAGGATTGTTGGGATTAAAAGACATCTTACTAGTGTTGAAGTTACTGCTGCGAGTTATGAAAGTTACTACTGCTGGTTATAGTTTCTACTATTGGTGAAGACTGTAGGAAATATTCTAAGTCATTACTACTGTTAGTTGTAAAGTTACTACTGCTAGTATTAGTTACTACTGATAGAAGAGTTTCTGTTGTTAGTGAATAAGTTAGTACTACTTATGTGATAAGAATGAGATATTTTAGGAAAAGATATGTATGTATAGAAAATGCGTTGTAAGCCCATTAGGGTTCCTTGGTGTATAAAAGGAGACCCTAGGGCATGTAGTTGATATCTCATCTTCATATACAGTCGTTTATAGCTTCAAGGTTTTGTATAACCCTAACACTATCAAGAGTGTTCATATTAATATATTAAGGCTTAAAGTTTGGTATTATACAATCTTACTTGTTACTGTTTCATTATTTATTCTTCTTAGTATCATAGACTAGATTCCACATAGTCTTTGATATATTCAATCAAAGTTTCTACTATAGTTGTCTTGGATTTATTCAATACAACTAAGCCCTTTACAAGCTAAGCAAGCTCTGGTACCACCTGATAGGAATAAAACACATGATAGTTCTTAGGATTGTTTATAGTTCGAGGTTGTTTAGACCTCATCTAGGATCATGATAACAAAGACAATAACATGCAGTGGAATAAGAACAAATCAAAGTTATCATAACAAGCTTTTCCTTTATAAACACTCCAAGCCCCAATATTATTTGATTGGAATAATACGGTTACATTAATAAACTATAACAGGATTAAGTTACCTTGACCTTGAGGCTACACCACACAAACTAGACGTCTACATCTTGAGATATACACACACGTTTTTCTCTGTGTACACATAAACTACATTCCTGGAACCTCCTTTTATAACATAAGGAGTCCAAGACTTACAAAGGAAGATAAACATTAGACAACTAAATCTTTTAAACATTAAGGAATATCTTCTGTTATCTTTATCTTCTTAAGGAGATCTTCTAGAATCTTAATATTTCTCCTACATCATGTAAGATGACGTAAACAAAGCATGATAATTTTAAATGTAATCATCATGTAAAACATGTTAGCATGTAGCATTTAAGAGCATGTGTTATTTAGATAAACTAAGAGATATTTTATCTAAATTGCAAAAAAAAGGCAAACGCTTTTACAATAAACATGCATTCAATAGCTAAGCAAATAAACATCGAACATTAAGATAAACATGAAAGCATATAATTGCATTACGTAGGAGCACGTTATCATCTTGAAACTTCAAGGCACATATGCAAAATGCATATAGTCTAGATTGACTAAGGAGAAACCTAATTTTTACTTGCTTAGAGTGCACTCCTAATGAAATACAAAGTCTATCGATGTAGACTATCATTAGACATATTTAGGAAGAGCTATTTAATCAAATTAGAGAATGAATATGAGACTATCACTAGTGGTGCTCAATTTAGGCTAAACACGAACATTTTTATGGGTTATACCACGAACCCAACTTCACTCTTGGAAGCAATTCAACCGTTAGGTCAAATTGAATTTCTAGTGCAATAGGTTCTCAACAATTAAGCTTCCCTAAAGCATATTTTAACCCATTTTTATGAATCTTCATTTGTACAGGCTCTATGTAATGATTATGATGAAGGAAAACTAAGTATAAAGAAAACTTGAAGTAGAAGTAAAATTACCAAACTTGTGTACTTATCATCTTGTACTTTCCACGTCGACTTCAAACTTATTAATAAATTTGTAATATAAAGTAGATCCGCAAACCATCATGACAAAAATCCCATTTTTATGAGGAAACATAACCAAAGTGATAGCAAATGTACGCATTGAGCACCATAAGAGAACTCACACACCTTTGCTAGATTTGACAAGTCTTTGTCACAACATTAAAAACACAAACATGTTACCTCCAAATGTTGTAAGCCATTTGAGATATAATAAGAATACGTACCCAAGTAATTCCACTTCTACTTCAAATAGGTGATAATTAATCATCTTCGTAACCAATTATACCAATAAATATAAGCCTTTAAACTTTTAAGAACATTAAAAATAATAACCTGTTCCAAACAGTAGAAACCAAAACCCAAAACTTCTTTCCTATGTGTGTTGTCCGATATCTTCAAACCAATCGATAACAAAAAACATAAACTGTCCAATATCGGTTAACACTAACAGTATAAACTTTTAAAGGAAGCAGTACTAAAAATTTAACTGGCAGTATAAACTTTCCCTTGGTAGTAGTAATAATGTCGAACAGCAGTAACATACCAATAATGCTTCATTTTGAGATTCGAACCAGTTACTTTTGAACAAATAGGTACATAATCTAAACTTTCTACTTCTTAAAAAACCGAATCCAAAATCCTTCACATCACATTAAAGATACACCAGCAGCATGTTTTTTTTATATCGTATTCCATATGAGAATGAACCCATGCTACCTGATGTAAAGGTATCCAAATCCATTCGCAACCAGACACCACATATCTCATCAACAAGATCATTTACTTTATCCATACTACCTTTTTCACAAAGCAAACTTACTGCTTTTAGTTCCTTAGCAGTAGTAATAACCAATCAAGCTTAATTAACAATAAACTAGCAGCATTAATCTTGGCATCACAAATATATACTCACAACCACAAGGCAAGCATCATTAATAATCAAACTGGTAGCACTAACACGTTATGGCAGCACTAAGTATGTGCTTGGCAGCACTAACAAGCCTTTGACACTACTAACAAACATGAGCAACATTAACCTCTATATATAGTAGCACTAATATAACGAGCAGTATTAACATTAACATTGATAGTATTAACACTTAACTGGCAGTTGTAAGTTTCTTTGTAGTAGTATTAAGTGTAACCTATGTCCGTTCCCAAGTGTATTCGTCTCTAAGCAGTACAAACTTTTCTTTTAACATCATTGGCATCAGAAACATGTAACTTTCTAAACTGATTGCCATACGATCGAACCAAGCGCTTTATACCAGAAACCCTATATCATAGTATTTCATTCAGCTTTTAACTAATCAAGACCACAATCGTTTAACAGGTTTCTGTAGGGTTTTCTTTTATCATCTTCAAAAAGAACCTTCCTTTTCAGTGATACCCTAACATGATTTAACCAATAAACCCTTGAAGTATGAAACCTTGAGTCTCCTTATTAGGGTTAAAGTTTGTCGTTATACGCGTGCAATCAACCACCAAGCCAACATCCAACAAAGAAGAAACCTTAGATAGAGAATCATTGAATAACAGACCTTGTTAAACCCTAAGCATTAGCGTTTAAACCTTGATGTCGACAACTTGCTGCTTCTTCTTGATTCATCACTCCTGATAGGATTTCGTTCAGCAAAGATGTACGATCATCAGATTAGGGTTTGTTGATTAATAACAGCACCAAGAATGTGTAACCTTTATTATGAAGAACCGAAGACATCACTTTCTGTTTTTACTGATTTAGGGTTTGTAATAAACCCTAGTTTCACCGAATTTGAATAGTTCTAAAAAAACAGAAAATCGAAACCCTTTTCTTTCTTTAGAATGATTGTAAAAGTAAGGTTATTTGGCTACCCATCGAACACAAGAAAGCCTTTGATGACTATGCTTTCTCCCTTAACCGAATTAGGGTTTCTTCAAAACTCTAACTTTAACGAATTCAATAAGTAAACAAAACAGAAAATTCGTACCTTCTTTTCTTTATAAATTCGACAACAAAACACCTTGTAGATCCTAGATTAAGAGCCATGAGGCTTTGAAACCACCTGATAGGACTAAAACACATGATAGTTCTTAGGATCGTTTATAGCTCGAGGTTGTTTAGACCTCATCTAGGATCATGATAACAAAGACAATAACATGCACCGGAATAAGAACAAATCAAAGTTATCATAACAAGGTTTTTCTTTATAAACACTCTAATCCCTAATATTATTTGATAAGAATAATACGGTTACATCAATGAACTATAACAGGATCAAGTTACCTTGTCCTTGAAGCTACACCACACAAACTAGACGTCAACATCTTGAGATACACATACACGTTTTTCTCTGTGTACACATAAACTACATTCATGGAATCTTCCTTTTATAAATATGGAGTCCAAAGACATTACCATAGGATGATAAACTTTAGAACAACTAATCTTTTTTTAAACGTAAGGAATAATCCTTTTGTTATCTTTATCTTTTAAGGAGTTCTTCCAAGAATTTCTTATTTCTCCTACATCTTGTTTATTATTTTCTTTATTGACGATTTTGATCCTTTTGTTTCATTCTTTTGTTCTTTTGTCTCATCAAATCTATAATTCCCAACAATATTGGATATCGATTCGGTCCAGCTTAAGAATTGACGAATGAATTTTGAAAAAGATAAAACTGTTGGTATGTCATAAAAACCATTTGCATTTTGACACACCGACTGATTTTCTAAATCAATTTTCAATCGTATGTCCATGGGAAGCCTCACAAGGGAATCTGGATATAGGAAAGCTGAACACGAATTGACGGCTTAATCGGGAAGATAGTAACTTACAGGTTCATTCTTATCGTGTTGTCTACTTTGAGACGCTCTAGTAATAAGAACGGCTAGTGCAGCTGCGAAACCCTGTCAAGGAGATTCTTCGGAATTCTACCTGATCACAGGCAATATTTATACTAAGTAACAGGGAATCGTGGTTGTTACAACCGTATTCGACGAAGTGACAAAGCCACTTTCATCCATATATGATGTTTATCACTAACCCATTTATGCAGATTTCTTGATGGTGGTAGCAGTTTCTCGATGACAAGTCGAAGCCAATACCACATGCTCATACTCGACCGACATATATAAAGACATCATGAAAGCTCAAGTACATGTTTCAAGACTTCTACTACTTTGATACCGTACGTATTTCTTGAAGCGATGAAGTATTAAGTTGATACCGTACGTCCTCCATAAAGTGATGAAGTGTTAAAGTTAATAAAATCAAGAAAGATGGTTACATACACATTCAACATCAAGAACAGTATGAGCATGTTGGTCCAGAAGTTACAAGATCATAGAAGGCAAAAGATAACAAGACGATGTAAAGAGATTATGCTTGGTTGATGATCTCAAGTAGTTCTAAATCACATTCATGTCAAGTCAAAGACTAAAGTCAATGATCATTACATCAATTCATAAGTTAAAGATTGAAGTTAAAGACTACCAGCTTAAGACTAAAGTCAAAGCATAGTATGCTAGGTTTAAGTTTTTTTGTAAATTGGCGTGACCTCCCTTAGGGGGAGATTGTTAGGAATACAAAAAGTATCGGTCACTTCCAATATAGCTAGTCATAGCTCGTAGAGTAATCATATGTAATGTTAGTATGTTAACCGGGTCAAAGGCTCATGGAAAGCCCATGACTAAGCCCATAGCCGGCTATAGCTAGGAGTATTTATACCCTCTCCACACATGAAGAGGGTGTTGGTTGATCATTTTTCTCATATAGTTAATATAATATCTTCCTTTTACTTTCTCTCTCTAAGTGTTCATCCAACCACCTCTTTCTCTCTCTAAAAACCCTAAACGAATCCATCATCAATATGTGTTAAGATATTCTACAATTTTGTTACCATTAAAGACTTTGGAGATCTCATAAATGAAATGTTGTATACTGTACAAGAGATCTTCAGACTTCATCAAGGACCTAGGATTGATGATCATGCCAAAACCTTCAGTTCCTGCCTACTCGCTAGAGTTGACAAAAGGAACCTAAACCCCCTCAAACAAATAAGGGCCATTAAACAACTGAGGTAGTAGTTTATGTAAACCTTTGTAATTACTTTATATTTTATAATGTAATGTAATAAAAGTTAATATGAATTTTTATTAGTTTATGTTGTTTATTGTTTGTCAGTTTGTAAGAAGAAATTATTTGCTCACTTACAACTAATTTTAACTTAGGCTATTTGTATATTCAAACAGGGAGAGATTGTTAGGCCAGTTCCTGAGCCCTTCATTCTCTCAGTAGATTTAAACATAAAATCCCCTAAGTGTAAACTAGCTGAAGACAAGTTCAGCTTTGTTTCGCTAAAGACAGTTCAGCTTCAGCTCTTCAGGTACTTAGAAGCTCAAGCAGTATCTTCACTTTAGTTTATGTAGCGGTTCAGATATTGAAGAAGACCTTAGCAAGAGCTTCAATTCAGTTTGGTTGGCAATTCCAAACTGAACGATGTTGATCTCCTCTTAGAAGCTGAAACGAAACATTTCTCTTCTAGAAGGTTTCCAAGGCGAGAAAAAGATTGCTTTATGTCAAAAAAGAATAAATCAAATCTCCATGGGAAAGTATAATTCTAAAGTTGGTATAGAAATACAACTATTTTCCTTAAAGGACTGTACCTAGTACCTTAAAGCATGCGTGTATAAAATGGTATCTCAACCACCCATTTAATGCATGCCATGTGTCTAGGTTAAACTTATAAACCTTAATTCCCTTGCCTATAAAAGGAAATAGATGTAAAGAGTAAATGCTATCTATTCTAATTAATGTGAAACACATTGAAGAGCATTTATCTTTCAAACAAACTAAATAGGACTACTAGAGCTGAAGCTTAAGTGTTAGTAAAATAGTTTGTTTTCTTAAACTTGTAACTTTGGTTTCGAGTTTAAGTTAGAAGGAGATCACACCCCAATTATCATTCAACCAACTTGCTATTCTGCAAGCAAGGTGTGTCATATATTCTTTATTTAATTCTAATAAGAACCTATACGTTGAAAAGTTACTTCTGTGTTTTAAACGTGTTCATTATATTATTTACATATTGATGACATCAAATAACGTCACATTATTAGCATCATTTATCCTATTTATATTACTCGTTTTATATAATATTTGATACTTAATCGCTTATTTGTATGAATCTTAGTTATTATCAAGCAATTGGCAAAAGATGGATAAAAGAACGTGTTTTGGAGCATAAATGATGAAGTTCGAGAAAGTATACTAGATCTGAAGAATACAACGTATCATTCTAGACGGATACGCTATTTCCTAAGACTTAGACAAGATCAAGACCATTGCCAGACTTTGAAGAATACGTTGTATCCACATTAGCAGATACGCCGTATAAGATACTTTGGTCAACATTCTGAACAAGCACATTTTACACCTAATACGTTGTATCCAGAATATCCTATACTCCGTACTCAGTGGCGGTTTATGAATATTCTAGAATATAATAATCGTGGAGCCCATGCCAAGTAACCCCAATACGCCCTATCAGATCCCTCCAATATGACGTATCGACCTGATTTCAGAGTGTATAAATAGAAATCCTAAAATTTGGTTTTCAATATGCATTAGAAGCTTTTAACCACCAAGTACGATTCTCAGATGATTTTAGAAGCAAAGAAGGTCCTATAAGTGCCTCAATTCAATAGGAAAACTCTTGTAATCTCTATACTCCACTATAAGCGTTCAGTTAGCATAACGTTTTGTTTATTTTAATTGTTCTTATATGATATTGTGTATTGTTACAATGACTATGGGCCATGTTTATGATAATTTAATGTTTTGATTGTTTATATTGATTTTTTACTCTTTCGTTGCATGTTGATTATGTTTATCACTTCATATCTGTTTATATTTAGATTATGTTTTATTTGTCATTCAACTGGATCTACGATTACAAATAAAGCATTTTAACTTAATTGTTAATTGGGCGTAGACTAAAGTCTGGGATAAATACTACATACAACTTATCTATGTAATTCTGGATTAATTGGACTACAAATTTATTCCCTTGTTTCTGCCATTGGTTAAGTGAATAGGTAGACTAAGAGGTGACTTAGGATTACAAATAACGTTGTGTTTCCTTGGGAAGTACTCGGACCGTGGACTACCAACATATAGATAACCATTGGACATAAGTTGGTAAAGCCTCGATGAGCTAGGCTTCAATATTATCACCAATATTGTCTCCTAGATAGATTTAAATCAACGGTGCGAGCTTTATGCGGGTTTAGGTTAATTGTGACATGATTAACTGTAATACAAACCTCGAGTTTAAGGAGAAGTACCATCTATCTTTGGAATGATATACCACCAACGAAGTAAAACAATCATTGCACACATAAACAATTCCAACATTTTATTTAATTAAACTGGCTAATACGTTTTCCTTACATTAGTGCTCGACCGCTTCTTTATCGTTTGTTTATCTGCTTGTGTGTGTTAATTGTATTTTTTAGTTTAGATTAAACCAAAACTCGTGCCAGTCTCTCAGGCTGAAAACCCCCCTTTGCGTTAGTTTAGGTTTAATTAGACTTAATTAGATCTAACCTAGATAACTAAAATACTGATAGAACTAAGTATTAACGCTCACTCTTAGTGATCGACACCCTACTTACCAATGAACCTACAATTGATCAGGTACACTGCCCGTTAGTGTTAGTTAATAGGTAAAGTCGGCAAAATATAAATAGTAAAACTTGATAACATAACTTACCTATACTAAATGATACATCAAGTTTTTGGCACTATTTCCGAGGAGTGAATTTATTTAATACTTGTTTATTAGTATTTAAGATTAGATTTATTGTTTTTAGCTTAGGTTTTATTAGTTGTTATTTTGTGTTTTAATTGTTTTGTGTGTTTGTGTTTTATTTGTTTTTTTTGCATTATTTTTACCTGCTGTTTTTCTTCTGTTCGAATACCCGATATGTCGTATTCATCCCTTTGAATACGGCGTATCCAATTTTCAAAATCTATACAGCGTATTCGACATCAAACATCAATACGGCGTATTCAGTTTTCTGAATACGACGTATCGATCGTCTGATACAGCAGCAGTTTTAATTTTTTGTATTGTGATTTCGTGTTTAGTTTTCTGTATTATTTTATCATTTATTTTATCTATTTGTTTGACCATTTTATCTGTGTTCCTAGCAAATTTTTTTTACAAGCAATGGACGACCCAGTATTACTATGGAAGAATATGTTTGATATGAAACTAAGAAAGCTCTTAGAAACGGTCAAATGAATAATTGGAAAACTGCTAGGTATGGTAAGATCAACTATATTGGAGATATTAACTACCTCAAAATTTTTGAAACAAATTCACAGCTATAGTTTATGATGATGCATTAAGTTCTCAGCATGTGGATGAAGTTAATTGGAAAAATGAAACATCATTATCCGAATATAATGATAGAAAATACAATGCTATATCCGAAAGAAAAGCATTAAAGAAACGATTTTCTAAAAAAGAAAAATTCAACATCTTGAGTATTGATAAATATCTATTTTCTTATGATATGTTTTCTGTCAAAGATCTAAAATCGGATAAGGAAAATGATGAAGATAAAATAGGTATCGAGCAGTATTCAGGGGATATATTTATGGAACCATTACGTAATATAATAAGTATCGATGTTGGTACCTATACACAAGGGTTAAATAAACTTTGGAAAACAAGTCATGATACAATTAGTAAATTTTTCATGACTGAAACTTTTGTTAAAGAATTATGTATTAATATCATGATTTGGAAATATTTTAACGAGGGTGTGCTAATGAATTTAAAAAATTTATATGTGCCATTTAGCATCCTTTTCGACCCCAAGTTGTTTTATAAGGATGGACTGAAGCTGAAGGGAGTCTAACTTAAAGACTCTTTAATAAACAAAAGTGCTTGTTGGGAGACAACCCGAAATGTAATTTCAAATTTTTGTATAGAGTTTGTCTGTCTACTATGTCGATATGGCATATCCAACCCCATGGATACGGCGTATTGACTACCCTGGACACATTATCTTTTATTTTTTAGTACTTTAAAACTTTATTGTCAGACTTGTCGATACCGGCGTATTCAGATTTCATAATACGCCGTATTTGACCTCTGACCCGTATTGATTATTTTTCTTACAAGTTTCAATACGGCGTATCCAACCCAATGGATACGGCGTATCGACTGTCCTGTATGTTTATCATTTTTATTTTCTTATTCTAACCGATGTTTATTAGGAGATTAAATTGCTGTGATTTTCTTTATGTTAAAACAGAGAAGTACTAAACTTGACTGAAGAAAGTTGTGGTAGGAATATAATCTGGAATCTTATGTGTACTGTTCGTGCTAGGATTTAGACCCTTAACACAACACACATAGTTTCTCATAAACTCATCATGGAGGATCATATCGAGCAAAACCCAGGGGAGTTTTTCATTCTAATTCTTTATATTTCCTGTTTTTAATTTTATATTTATACAACGTGGGCATTGTATATCTCAAGTAAGGGGAGGATAATTAGAAAACTACTTGTCCATATTTTTACAAGAATATGCCTAATTTATGCTTAAATTAAAAATAATTTAGCATGTTTTTGTAAGATTATTAGTTGCATAACCCGCACACATAACCCTTATTTCCATATTCTGAGGATTAAGCCTATTCTATTTCCCTCATTTTACCCAAAAATTCCACAAATATATGAGTGTGTCGGTGATTGTAGTAAATTTAGAACTTGGCTTGGTATACTATTCGAGACCACCATAATGAGTATTATTTTTATAACTGGAGTAACTTTTTCAGATTGGTAAATTTCTAGGATTAAACCAAAAAGCCTATTCCGTTTACAAACATTATGTGTTATTAACTAACTATACTAGTTAGTTAACCCCCGTATAAAACCACTTGTTTACTCTTATTTTTAGAGTAAGATACCTCTAGAAAAACCATTTGAGCCATTATGGGAATGTGAAAGTAGTTTCTTTTATGTTTCGTGTGTTTACTACTTTCATTATTATTTTTTTTCCGAGTCATAAGCATTATGGAAATATTATCTAGATTTATTATTATCATGAAGTGGTGAAATTTTACACCTTTATTCGTTTTAGTTTATGATTGAAAAAAATCAAAAAAATACAAAAATACAAAAAATGTAAGAGATAAAAAAAGGAGAGGATTGTGAGATAATCGATTCATCTAAACTTAATGGATTTTTATTATATATGAGATAATCGATTATTCATTGGTACGTGTTATAAACCAACGATGTAAAGTATTGTTCTATATTATTTAAAGTTGGTCGCAAAATTAACCAACTATGTATTTTTTGTATCAAGTGGTAAATATTGCCACTATTGTTGTACTATATTATGGATGATTGGGAGTTGGTTGTTATGGGAATGTCAACTAGGTTTGTTTTTATGGATGATTTAGACATCTTTGAGTCTAATTCGTGTCTACCAAACAAAGCGTGAGTTTTTCGAGTTAAAGCGTGAGTTAGTAGGTGATTTGTGTCTTTTTCAAGGCTGTGGTCGAGAAAGTAGCTAGCAACGTTTTTGTTTATTGGTTAGACTAAATCTATTGGTTTTGTTATTTTATTTTACACAAATTATTAGTATTTCCCATGCTTAATTGCTACCATATATCGTTCTTCATCCTAACCTTTGGTTTACTCGAATGAGGGAGTGAACAATCATATATGTTTCATTCATGGATTTGAATGTGTATGTGTCATTTTGTCGCTCTTGTTGGTGCAATACTATTGGTAAAGATTACTCAATCCTATTCTTTAGCTTATTCAAGTTAGGGAGTGATCAATCATAAGTGTCACGGTCATGGATTTGGGCATTCATTTGTGGTTTTGTCGCCTTTTTTGGAATATTGGTATCGATATATATTAAAAAGAATGATCAACCCTTAAGCCTTATCATATTCACCTAATTTACCTTTTTAGACCGGTTACTCCTTAGCTTTAGTGTTGGAAATGTATATCCTTGCCAAACTTATGATAGAATACTCGTCATGACAGAGCAATTGAGCAAACTACTAAATGATTACCATATAGATTAGTTGAGTGATTTCGTTTTCTATTTCGTAAGGTGTTTGGTTGTGCTCTAGTAATTGAATAAAAAGGCTTAAAGGAAAAATCCTAGATATTCGTTTGGGATACATTTTCATAAGATAAATCTAAAGTCTACTTGAGGACAAGTAGGATTTAAGTGGGGGATATTTGATGACATCAAATAACGTCACATTATTAGCATCATTTATCCCATTTATATTGCTCGTTTTATATTGTTTTATATAAGATTTGATATAATAGCTTATTTGTATGAATCATAGTTATTATCGAGCAATTGGCGAAAGATGAATAAAAGAATGTGTTTTTGAGCATAAATGATGAAGTTCGAGAAAGTCTACTAAATCTGAAGAATACAATGTATCATTCTAGATGGATACGCTATTTCCCAAGACTTAGACAAGATCAAGACCATTGCCTCACTTTGAAGAATACATCGTATCCACATTAGCAAATATATCGTATAAGATACGTTGGTCAACATTCTAAACAAGCACGTTTTACAGCCAATACCCCGTATCCAGAAGACCCTATACGCCATATTTAATGTTAGTTTATGAATATGCTAGAATATAATAATCGTGGAGCCCATGCCAAGTAACCCCTAATACGCCGTATCGGTCCCCTCCAATACGACATATCGACCTGATTTTAGAGCCTATAAATAGAAAACCTAAAATTTGGTTTTCAATATGCATTAGAAGCTTTTAACCACCAAGTACGATTCTCAGATGATTTTAGAAGCAAAGAAGGTCCTGCAAGTGCCTTAATTCAATAGGAAAAATCTTGTAATCTCTATACTCCACTATAAGCGTTCGGTTAGCATAATGTTTTGTTTATTTTAATTATTCGTCTATGATACTGTGTATTGTTACAATGACTATAGGCTAATACCTATAGGTATTAGCCATGTTTATGATAATTTGATGTTTTGATTATTTATATTGATTGTTTACTCTTTTGTTGCATGTTGATTATGTTTATCACTTCACATCTTTTTATGTTTCGATTATGTTTTATTTATCATTTAACTGGATCTAGGATTACAAATAAATCGATGTAACTCATTTGTTATTTGGGTGTAGACTAGGGTTTGGGATAACATCTTATCTATGTGACTCTGGCTTAATAGGACTACAAATTTATGCCCCTGTTTATACCCTTGGTTAAGTGAATAGGTAGACTAAGAGGTGACTTAAGATTACAAATAACATTCTGTTTCCTTAGGAAGTACTCAGACCGTAGACTACCAACATATAGATAACCATTGGACATAAGTTAGTAAAGCCTTGATGAGATAGGTTTCAATATTATCACCAATATTGTCTATTAGATAGATTATAATCAATGGTGTGAGCTTTATGCAGTATGTTAATTATGACAGGATTAACTGTAATACAAACCTCAAGTTTAGAGAGAAGTACCACCTAGCTTTGGAATGATATACCACCAACGAAGTAAAACAACCATTGCACACATAAACAATTCCAACATTTTATTTGATTAAACTGGCTAATACGTTTTCCTTACATTAGTGCTAGACCGCTTCTTTATCGTTTGTTTATTTGCTTGTGTGTGTTACTTGTCTTCTTTAGTTTAGATTAAACCAAAACTCGTGCCAGTCTCTCAGGCTGAAAACCCCCCTTTGCGCTAGTTTAGGTTTAAATAAACTTAATTAGAACTAACCTAGATAACTAAAATACAGATTGACTTAAGGGGGTTGATATGCACACCACACAAGGTGATGTGCACACCACAAAAATGCATATGTGGTGTTGTACTATATGCATCACACATGTGATTTTGTGGTGTGCACATCACTTTGTGTGGTGTGCATATCACCTCTATAGACTTATGTATTAACACTCACTCTTAGTGATCGACACCCTACTTACCAACGAACCTACAATTGATCAGGTACACTGCTTATTAGTGTTAGTTAATAGGTAAAGTCAAAAAAATATAAATAGTAAAACTTGATAACAAAACTTACCTATAATAAATGACACATCTTATATATATATATATATATGTTTAAAACTCACTATGTTGCCATGGAATTTGACTAATTTAAATTGATAAACCATATATCACATTCAAGGGGACCAACAACTTACCATTTGGAAGCTTGGAAACATGGATTAGTACAAATATGGATTATTGTGATTTTGTACATTGATTATGACTCCAATTACTTTTTGTTGAGAATAGTAGAAATAATAAACATGTAATCAATCCATATATTATTTTAAGCACGTTAGTCATGTCATTTAACCATATTTTTGGTAATAGTTACAAAATACATTAAGAATACAAGGATAATCTTATTATACTAGCATGTTATTCTCTAAGATACAATTGAGTCCATTGTAAAGGGGACCGACATTGGGAGTACATCATCCACTTCCATCACCCTAGATGTATCCTTTGGGTGTTCATTCTTGATGAACTCAACAAGTGTTGTTATGGTCTTAGTAAATAGAATTGGATCTTTGTTGAATTACATTCCATCCATTCTCCTTGCCAAAAAAATAGGCAAAGTTAAATGGGGTGTGTGTTTTAAGGCAAAAGAGCATATGTCTAACAACGATACGTAATTCTTTCTTTGCTCTAATCTCTACGAACACATTTGAGAGCAAGACATCGGCCTAAGGTTTCAAGTCATCATGAAGTTTTGACTTATCCCTTGTAGGTAAGGGGATAATTTGACAATGAAATTCCTCTTTCCAGATTACATTTTGAACAAGAGCATCATTTATTGGAGGGTCAGTTGAGGTTGAGCTAGGGTGATAGAATCTAATTTTCTTAAAATTAAGGGTGCTAGTTGACATGCAATAGAATAAGATTCCAGTAGATGATATGTTTAAGATTTTTCCAAAGTCATTAAGATACCAATTATAATCATGCCAATACATGTAAAAGCAAAGAGAGGTTGTGATTCTATCAAAGTAGTACCTAGCATAAAACTTTTGAATGTGACGTGGATAGATGCATGATGGTAGATTCAGAAGCGAGAGGCAATTAGCATAGGTAAAGGGTTGTTTTAGGCTAGTGGCAAAAATGAAATTTTTGTCGCAATGATGACCTTCATGATAAGTACGATTTTCAAAAGGTTTGTAGGGGCTAATGTGATACGGCAATCAACCTATTTCATGAAATATTTTGAGATCATATTCTCAATGAAAAAGTAGATTGATCACAATAAGACATGATAAGTATGCTTGTATCCAAGTGCCTTTATAGTGAAATACTAGGAGTTAGGTGTGAATTATAGAATGGTTAATAACCATGAGATAGTAAAGTTTTGGTACCATTGATTCCTTAATTTTTGAGGTAGTTATGCCTTTTGTAAGATAACTACTCTATTGGGAAGACAAATATGCTTTGGTGATTTAAGTTGTTTAGTTGAGGTTTAGTTGGGATTTGGTTGAGAAGGGATGATTAAGTTACACAAACTATTTCCTATAATTTTGCATGTATGCACCATGATTTGTCTAGCCATGCATGATATTGTAATTTGTTGTGTAGAGATCCTTAATCATTATTTTGGATTTTCAGAAATGATAACATATTTCATTGCATTACAAAGAAAATACTTAGGATCTCGGATGAGTAATCCAAGTTATCAAGCCTACTTCAATGTGTATCTTAATCCTTTTTGGATGTTTTACACATATTTGACACATAATCCATTATACAATAGCAAAGTGTTGCCAAGTATAATATCTTAGATTTATGATCGACGTGTAGTGTCAACATTGATAATATTAAATATCATAGTGTATGGTGAATTAATTCAATAGTTTCTCGGATGACACAACTATATTATCACTTTTATTAATTGTGTATTTTAGTTTGTTGTGCAATACCATACCGAGTTCTATTTCAAAAGAATTCTCTTCAACTACGTGAGTAGTTTGTATGCTTACATAAAGTTCCTCTGTTCTTTTTTATCCTAATATACATAGCATGAAATTGGCACATAACATGAACAAGTTGACACAAATCCAATATTTTCAACATAAGAGTGAGCTGCGATCCAAAATGATTTTGTCAAATAATTTTTAAATAAAATCTTTCATGTCTATCATAGGGAATAGAGCATGAAATGTTGTAAATAAGTCAAGTTCACACATTTAAATATGTAAGGCGATGATTATCATAATATTGACAAGATGTAGATTAAATTTCTTGTTCATAGCACATAGGTTTGACATGTAGAATCCAAGATATGTCATCCATAGTTTGAATAATGTATTGACGTTTATCCTTCATCTCGTTAAAACAACAATGTTGCTTAACTTCCATGCCTTTCACATAAGTCCTAGTACATAAGCACATAAGCTCTAAGAGCACAAATATCTCTAATAAGGTATGCAAACGATCTCTAGACTTTCTACTCTTATTTTTCACCCTCACTCCCTCAAATCAATATCTTATGGTGCATGTAAACCATGAACAACCTTAACTAGACTCGTACAATTTGGACTTTAGAAAATGTCATGTGAAAATCCTAAGCTTGTTTTGTCTTAGACCTAAGTGTCCTCTAATTTAACACCCCCAAATTTACACACAGCGGAACCAACATTGGGTGTTAAATCATAGATCGATTACACATAAATTACCAAAAAAGACTCAAAAGAGACGTTATAAAACTTAGTTTTATTTATAGAAATTCAGAGTGAAAAAGTTGTTCAACAGGATCATAACCAAAACCAACATACATGTTTTAAAACCATAACCATATTTTAATTGAATTAGTGAGGAATGTAACTTTAAAAATAATTTAACAAAATGAAATAGCGCAAGCTCCTCCTCGTGTGATCCAAGTCTTCAACCTTGATTATCTGAGATAAAACATGCTAAAAAGTCAACGAAACGTTGAGTGAATCCATAGAGTTTATATGAATGTAAAATATTTGAACACAAGTCTTATAATCATCGAGTAACTTGTTGTACACCAAGTTATTAGCTATTAATGCAATGAGCTCGTGACACCGACACATTTAGACCGCACATAGTGCATAAGAATAATAATAATAATCAACATTTGTCCCTGTTAGTTCGGTACATTGCCACGTACTTACTCAAATCTCAATACAAATATGTTCGTACATTGGGTGTTCCATAATGGATGCATCCCCAAACACCAAACTGGGTTGTCAAGCCAATAGATCTATTAATTGTATTAGTGTTTGCCCATCATAAGAAATTAACAGTTCACGATTGGGGTCTTTTGGCAATAGGTACTCATGCATTTAATCAATTTATCGGGTCCAGCATACCGAAAAACTACTTGTGTTCGTTTAATAAAACTAGCATGTATCTCCCTCGCGGGGTTTAACAAAATATTTAAATTTGTAAAGGCGAAGCTATGAACTCACCGTATGTAGATGATCGAATGGGAAAGTATGAGAAGAAGACTCCAAAGATTAGTCAAGACCTATAAAGCAAGTCGCGACTTAGAATGATATATGATATCATTATAATAGAATAGTTATACAATACTAGTTAATAAAATACGAAACAAGAACAATATTGCACCAAGACTAAACCAAAGTGTTTTTATAAAGTCTAATGATGTCTAACCTGTGGTCATACCAAAATAAACATCTACTAAGTCTCGCCCCTTAATTCCTATCTCAATCATACATGGTCATACTTTTCATTTTTCCAACCTAGACATAAAAGTCAATTTTCTAAGTTTAGCCATTTTTATGAGAGCAAAATTCCTAGACCATAAAAGATATAGCCATGAGGCTTTCACCCCTAGAAAGGCCTTGAAGTCTACTTTCCAGAACATCAAGCCTCATATTCCAATTGTTTACCAATTTTTAGAAAAGGTCAAATTACTAACACTAACTCAAAACAGAAAACTCTCTTTGCAGAATTTAGTCACATTCACCGGACCATATATCCTATTTCATAAAAGATATGAAGGTGAGGTTTTAACCCCTGGAAAGATACATGAGTCTAGTTTTCAAAAAATTAAGCCAATCATTCTAATCGTTTACCAATTCACGGTAAATAAGTTTTTACTAACAGAAGGTCAAAACAGATTATTAACTGAATTTCTTACTTTTGCCGTTTTAGTCATAACTCCTAATCTAAAATAGCAATGAGGTTGATTACAATTGGAGGGGTTAGTTTATGATGACTAGCATCCAAAAAATCTTTATAACCTTGACCTACTGTATAAAATCCTGGAGAAAAACATCTTTCCCAACAGCTACTCCAGAATTGACCTCCTACCGTAAAATGACCATAACTCCTTCATCCAAAATCGTTACAAAAGTGTCCAATTCGCCATATGTACCTAAGACCTATATCTATCCACCAATGTCTTTTTTTTACAGACCCTAAGCCAAAAGATTTGAGAAAACAACACGTTTCCCTACTGACCTGAAACAGTCCTCAATTCACCATTTTCAATCCAATCCAAAACACTTCTAAATCCTCAATTGATCCATCATAAGGCCAAATTACAACAAGGTAACATAACTACTAATCCATAACATCCTTATTCAAGATTAATCCAAGATCAATTATAAAATTTATATGCATGATCATAAAAATATAAAACAAGAACATGCACTTTTATAAAAACTAAATCAACAAGTTAGGGTTTTAAGAGGAAATTTAAACTTACAATGGGATGCTTTTAAAAGATCAAACACAACCCTAGATGGTTTATGTTTGATTCCAAAATCCAAACACCAAACCTAAAAACCTTAACTTGATTATCTTGCCTCAATCTTGATCACAGTCACTCCTAATTCAATCCTTGATTATCCTAGAGCCCTTAAATAAATTAAAAACCCTAAATCTTGATGATCTTCAAAATCTTATTTTCTTTAATACATTTGCATGTTGGTTTTTATGGATGAGGGATGGTTAGGGTTTATTGTAGTGGAGGAGATTTGAAGGTGATAATGGTGGATTGGTGTTAGCTGTGTCAAACCAGGGAGAGAAGAAACAAAGAATTCGGATGGTTTTTCTGTTTATCAAGTGTGTGTGTGTTTTTAAATAAGTAATGATGTATATATATATATGGAGAGGATTATTAGTTACCAAAAAAAAGGGATGTGGGTTTGTGTTTGGCCGGATTTAGAAAGGGAAGGGAGTGGGCTTTGGCCCATTCCTACTTAACTACTAATACCCATAAATCTCGGGGTCTAAAACCTTTCTTAGCCCGATGCTTTTTCCCTAAAACGCGATTTTCGTCTAGGTGCAATATAAAATACAAGAAAGATAAATATTATAAAAATAAAAATAATTAGGCACTCAAAGCCCGAATACGGAGTCATTGGTTTCTCGATCGTTAAAAACGGATAAATTTTTAAATAATAGCACTTTTTACTTAAAATCAACGATTATTATATAAAACAACGAAGTAGTGAAAAGTAGACTTTTAGAAATTTAGAAAATTAAATATAAGTTGAAAATTAGTAGTGACCTTAAATACGGGGTTTTACATCTTTCCCTCCTTTTAGGAGCGACGTCCTGGCGCTCGTCTCTTCTTACTTGTCGTATTCTTACTCGAGAATAGATGCGGACATTTGCTCCTGAAGTAATCTTCTCTTTCCCATGTGAACTCCGAGCCTCGCCGCGAGTTACATCGAACCTTGACTATGAGAATACGACTTGGTTTGAGTTGCTTCGCCTCACGGTCTATTATTTCTATCGGTTCTTCAATAAAGTGCAATTTGTCATCGAGTCGAT
>BQNB010033022.1:0-52683 GCA_026074375.1 Tanacetum coccineum | reverse complement strand
TGTTAATTATTCCTTGGTTATTTACTTTTGATCTCTTTGTCTGACCATTGTTTCGTTGGATATTCTTTGACTATCGTGTACACCTGGGTTTTGGTAGTATTGCCGGTGGTTTAGATCATGTTAATCCTGTTATTTAATTGAACATGGGATTAGCAGGGTACTAGGGTAGGTTTGGAACCCTATCCCTAGTGTAGGAACTAACCAAGTTACTGCCTCTATCACTTAATATACTTAAAAAGCACAGAAACTCTTCTAGAGAGGGTTAATAATCTGTATAGGTTATTAGACTAGTTCTAGGGATAGTTGGAATTAATCACTATGACTTGGTTGCCCTACCTTTGTGACTTTCGGGGGATTCGGGATCACAGTAATTATAGGACAGACTAAAGATATCTATTCAGGTCTGTCGACTTTAGAAACCACTAATAAAATAAGAATTAGACATTGCACTTGAGTTCAAGATAATTAAACTTAGGATGTTTAATTAGTAAAATAGTCTCATCTGCTTAGTAGTTTTCCACTATACCAATCCCTTTGATTGATAATTCCACTTTCATTCTCTTCATCGATTCTCTTACAATTTAATTATTCAAACAACTTTTAAACGTGACAACCATTTAGACTCAGATTTAAACCCCTTTAGCTCTTGGGACGACCTCGGATTTACCAAAACTACACTACTCACGATCAGGTTATCTGCTTGTTAGTGCGTTTCTAAGGTGAAACGAGTTTTATAAATTTAAAACTTAAATAAAAATATTTTAAAATAAAATACGCATCAACATCCAGGACTTATTGACTTTGATGTTATAGTTTTGACCTCTACGGGTTGTTTTGTGTGAAGTATGTGCATTCGTGAGAAGATCTTGCTGATTTCTTGCATGTTCCCCTGAACAGATTTGTTGCTTAACCGTAATGAAGAATTCATATTTGTTGCTAAGTGTGGTACACTTCATCTTCTACAGATTCTGTTGCAAGTTTATACTGCTATAGTCAGAAGATAAGTCAACTACATCAAAGTTTCAGATTTGTTTCAAATGGTTGTCTGTTTGGGGGGAAGCTAATTCAGAAACTTCAATAAAAAGAAGTCAACTCAGTTTATACATATTACTTTGTATTTCCTACAAGTGAAGAAAAGATCCAAGCTGAAGTACGTGTTGAAGACAAAGCAAACTGCAGATATCTTCAGCTTTGGAAGGACGTTGAACTGCTTTTATTTTTATTTGTACTTGTAGGATACATTATAAGTAATTCCATATGCCATAACATTGGGAGAAGATTGTTAGGAATGAAAATGTGGTGTCATTATAGAAATTACATTAGTTTATTAGTAAGTTAAAACACAAAGACTAGAATTGTAATTAGATGAAACTTCACTTGTGTTAGACCTATAAATAACACCCTCTAATCAACATTAGAGGGCGAAGCTCTGAATTGTAATTTCCTATTTTTCTCTTTTAATAAACCTTTTGAAAATAGTGAAAACACTCTCTCTCTAGATATGGCTTATTCATACTTTGAGCTTCCCCGACCTCTCGAGATAGTGGATCTTTGATCGCGACATTTAGTGATATTTGCATGATTTAGAGGGTTAAATGACCCCGAAAAAGTGTATAAAATCACACCTCATCAAACACCCCTATACTTGGAATTTGCTTGTCCTCAAGCAAATAGCCTTTTCTACCTAGACAATAGCAATATCGGAGGCATTTAACTCATAGTTTATGGCACAACCAATTAGACCTTGTAATTAAAAGTACATAAATTATATATTATCATCTCATATAAGTGTTTGGATTCTCTCTTTCTCTCTCATGTATAATGAATTATAACAATATGGGAAACGGAAAATAACACTCATTACCTGTCATAGTATATAAATTACTATTACCTTGATAAAGGATCAAACCTCTATCGCATTGGCGTAAGCACCTAGGAATTACTATCAAAGAGGTCTTTAAAGGGATGTGATTTATGGGTGTAAGTTAAACGGAAATAGAAACGAATGGGAAATATGTGGGTGACTTTGGGGTGGATTTAGGTGGTGGTGAGTTAATTAATATACAAGAATACATGCGAAGGCGTTGCTAAGCCAAGACTCAACCACACTAAGACTAAGATACACAAAACTCTACATTAAACTCTTTTATTTTCTAATTTGACTCTTTCTGACATATAAACATAAACATAAGCAAGATGGCAGCCGTACTTTTTTTTTACTATTTTATATATCTTTTTTGATTTTTTTTCTTTCTATTTTTTTAAACACTTTTGTCTTGCCATCTACTGAAACATAAACAATACATAACTTGGGGTTTATAAACACACCCTTACACTTGAGTTTTTGATACTCAATGACATTAACTGATCTAATGACTCGAATTGAAAGGATCAACCAACATGGAGTGTATTAAGCACGTATGGAGGTATTAGATTGACTTCTTCCCCATTTCTCCATAAAATAAAAAATACCATGAGTCCTAATCATCCCAAAACTGTATACATTAATAAAAGACTTGACTTAGCAATCACATACTCAATCAATCAAAAACGAGTACATACAAGGAAGGCTAAGGCGATTTAGGTGTAACATTTGGTGTTGGTGTAAACAATGCTCTTCATTAATAATCCAGAATCCACCAGAAAATTACAAGAACCGAGAAAAGGATAGGCTCGGAGGGGTGTACTAGGATGTCTTGCATTAAAAATGAGTGCATAGCAAGGGTGTGGGGATAGTTATATGATCAGAAAGACCATAATAACAAATACATGTTTAAAACAGGGTTTATCCTAGTGCCTCTTATGATTTAGAAAATTCTAATCACACTAATGCAATCTCATTAGCGGTCTCAGGATGAATCACAAAAACAAGTTCTAGAATTTAATATACTATCAGTACACTCTTATATAATTTTAACTAATACCAATGCTCCAGAAAAAGTGACAAAACCACATATGCATGATCAAATCCATGAACGCGGTATACATGATTGCTCATTCCTTAAGTCGAGCAAGCTAAAGGTAAAACTATCATAAGCACCAAAGATGGGTGCTTGAATTCCTAAAGGTCTACGGGTGAACCTCACATTATTAGGGTAGAATTTTTAAGTGGTAGGGTTTTTGTCCTATTCATATAACTCCTATCCATGAGATGCTATTAATACTAAGTTTTCATTGGTATGTGGCATAAAAAAAAAAAAATTGGGTTAAATCTACCGTCTACGCCACGTTTTATATATTACTCATCTTTTTAAGGACAAAGCAAAGGTAAATGAAGAAATAGTTTATAATGATTTATTTCCCCCCAAATATTTACTTTGAACATTGTCTCCAATGTTCTTAAAAGTACCCGTAAAACAAATAAAGGGAAAAAGAAAAGGCAAAATAAACTAGTACTCCCCTGGTTTTGCTCAATAATGAAGAAGAAACAAATGATCCCGGCTATATCATCATCCAAGAATCTTCCACATGAAACTCCTAAGAACTCCTGGGCTTCTCCTCATCAAATATAACCTGCAAATTAAAGACAAGAAACAACTACACCTGGCATAAAATCGGCGGGATAATGATATAAAACGTAATTTTTTAGGGTTTTGACACTACGAAAGCAATAAAGATAGGATGAATGTGCTAATGTAATCGTGGTTTTCTGCAAGTTTTAGGAAAATTTCAAATTTTGGAATTTATATAAAACTAACTTTCAAGAATTAAAAAAAATACTAATTTTACTGTAGCTGGAGACGCGACGCCATCAGGATTAATCCTAACGCTGTCTCCAGTGTCTGCAAAGATTTTTTTTCTTTCTAGGAAAAAATTTTGCACGCAAATCCTATTAGTTATTTCATTGAAAATTACTGCATAAACCACAAAAACAATTAACACAATCATATGACTCGAAACAGACACACAAGATACACAAGACACGAATTAATCTAAACGATTTATTTAATATGCTTGAAATGGTTCTTAAAAACTAGATATTTTCCTTTACAATTTTGATATAAAATACATTTGATTGCAATTAAGATGAAGTTAAAGACAAAACAAAGCATGATCACATAATTCAAACATACAAAAATAAACGATAAAGAATTAAAACACATTACACTCTTAAAATGCATGAAATAAAAGATTGGGTTGCCTCCCAAAAAGCGCTTTTATTTATTTAACAAGTCTTGTAGCTAGACTCGAATCACACTCCTTACGTGACTCCTCCTTCTTCGTCACTTACTTCACATCCTTCATTTACGAGCATAGAATGTCCATCATTAAACACTTTACTTCTCTATTGGTTAAACTCCATTTCTTTCTCTCGGTGAAGTTTGATTCTTTCCTCCCATTCCAAAAGCATCCTACTTACAGTATTAGTGGGGGCCACGGGACCTATGTCACTTTCGGATTCCTCCTTTGACTCTACAAGGGGACTCAGGGATTTTAAAGAAATTTATCTTATATTTGCCTGATTTTAAAGTTATTGTCCCTTTATCAAATCTAATCTCGGCTTTAGCCGTTGTTAAGAATGGAATTCCTAAAATGAAGGGTCTCTTCTCATCTTCCTTAATATCTATGATCACAAAATCTATGGGGTACACATAATCAGCTATCTCAACTAATATATCCTAAGCAATTCATATGGAATAAATATATGAGTGACTAGCTAAGGAGAGTCTAATGTCAGTTACTATGGGCTTTTTGCTGCTTAGTCTATTCTAGGTGGATAGGGGCATAACATTCACATCAGATCCTTAGTCGACTAAGGTATCCAAATATTTTAATCCTCTTATGTTACATGGTATTTCAAAATTGCTTCCCATATCCTTTTTTTTGGTTACCTTCTTCTTGAGGATTGCTTTGTATATAGGTCCTATGGGTAACGAATTGTAGGTCTCGTAGTCCATCTTACTTAAATGTGTTTCTAGGAAGGAGTCATTATATTTTTGATTACCTATAAGACCCTCAATCAACTTCTCATTGAAATCCTGTTTAAGGTAGTATCCTACGGGTTGTGACCTAGGCATCTCCACAAGTTCTTCGATTCCATCTCTTGTTATCTCCTCCTCCATACTCCGAACTGGCTCATCATTAGTTCTGTCTTTCACTTCTTTCTTCATATCAACTACATCCTTAGGATCTATTGCATTCAATTCACTAAGTTCTATAACGTTCTTGTCAACAACCTTGTTATTTTCAATATTCTTCTCCTTTTCATTTTAACAAGGGAGATGGCATTAACGTTCTTAGTGATGAGGTGCCTAGCCTCTTCTCTTACCAATATTTTTTTTGAAGTCCTACTTGTCGTAAGTTCTTTCAAGAGACCAAACATTTATGCCATTCAATCATTGATTTCCCCTTTTGTATAAAGAAGGCTTTCTCTAACCTTTACATTTTTTCAGTATGCGCTGCCATGTAACCTTGTACTCGAGCTTCAAAACTTGGTTCAAGTGATTGTTGTCGGGGGGTCCGAACGAGCACATTTTTTAAAAGTGAAAGAATTTTGCCTCGGTGGCTCATCAAGGATTCATGAGTGTGGGTTTGAGGAAATTGCTTTGGCATATGCTTGACGAACATGCGTTGAGCTTTTTTAAGGTGTCGTTCTTGACCATTTTAGTAAGAAGCTAATTGATCTTCAAGCTCAAAAAGTCGTCAGTCGAGCATTCTTGATGTATCTTGCGGTAAAGAAATTGCCTTGACTGGCTTGGCAAAGTCTCTTGGATCATTCCAGCCCTCATGGTCGTAAAAAGTGAGATTTTCGATGACTTCCAATATTCTTTGGCATTCTTGTCATGGAGCTTGCGCCGACAGCATGGTCAATCTCGCACTTAAGGTGAAAAGAGACATGATCATAAAAAATTGGATTTGGAGCCAAAGATCGATGCCATGATGAGGCACTTTTTAAAGTAAGTCCTTGAAACGAGTCCATGCTTCAGAGAGAGATTCACCTTGATGTTGTTGGAACATAAAGATGTCATTTCGGAGTTTAGAAGTCCTTCCCAGGAGAAAGAATTGAGCAAGGAAACGGGTAGTAAGATCCTCCCATGTGGAGATGGATCTTGCAGGAAGACGTTCAAGCCAATTGCTAGCTTAATCGTGAAGGGAAAATTGAAATAAACGCAGGCGTGTCTTTTCCCTGTTTGCAACATCAAGGTCAAGTGAGTCTACAAGTTTTAGAAAATCTTTAAGATGTTGGTTTGGATCATCGAACCAAAGTTCATGGAATGAGCATCCATTTTGCACCAACCGGATGGTGTCGGATCGCAGAGGCACAACATTGTTCCCATCAGGAAGCTCAATCATTTTTCAATAGGCCTTATGGCTTGGTCTGGAATAATCTCTTAAGGTACGGATAGGTGTTTTGTTTTCCATGGTGGTCAACGAAAAGAGGTTTACAAAATAGAGGGAACAAAGAAAAGATAGACAACAAGAAAGCTAATTGGCAGAAAATAAAATTCTCACTTGATAGGAATCAAGCGAGTAGACCTAAGCTAAATAAAATTCAAAACCTAACTATTCCCTGCGCAGCAGCGCCAAAAACTTGATGCAAGATTTGCAAACACCATGTTTTACAACTCCCTAGTTAGAGTACCTAATTGTTGTAGTGTAGTATAGGTAAGACTCGGGGGGTTGTTATCGTTCTCTAGGGAAATAGGTTAGGAAGGTTCAAACTAAACGTAACTAAGGTCTAAGGGTTGAAAGAAGATTATTTTTGTATTTTTATATTTTTATGAAAGCAATTAAAATCTCAGTTTTGAAGGGAGTTTTGGTTTTAAGCTAATTAAACTAATAACTGAAATTATATCTAAACTAATGTGGAAACTCGTATAGGTAAATAAATGTGTTTACTTAATCATGCATTAATCCTTAGTTTGCTTCTCCTAATTCTATTCCCTTCACCCTTGTGATGCGATGTGTATGTATTTCCTGATTCATGAACAAATTACACGAACCGCGTTATGTTTTCTTTTAGACAACGCAAAGTAAAGGTAGTATGAAGATATTTATAGGCCTAGGAATTACCATACATGCATTAAAATACTTAAAAGGTGATCAACCACATATGGGTAAGGTAGTATGAAGACTGTTACCGATGGTATCCTTTCTACACAATCACGTTTGCCTACACGTCTTCGCAAGCAATTAAGAAGCTAGTTTTCTAGAGCCTAATGCGCACACCCATCAACAAGAAGCAATATTAAAAGGATCTACAAACTAAGTATCTTGCAATCATAAGTAAACACTAATAGATCTAGCCTAACATGTTAAAGAGAAGCGAAGAACAATGATTAATCAGACAAGACATAGACATACTGAAAGATTAAAGGATAAAGAACTTCACTTGATTTAAAACATGGAGTTAAAGGTTGATACAAGAGGCTTTTTAATCCCTAAAATCGACCCTAAAACTGATAAAACTCGTACCCTAAGTATAACTATTGTATCCCACAAGTTCCACTATTTAAAACCCTAAAAACGAATTTGTATATATAATAAATTGGCCGCGACGGCGTCGCTTTATAATCCTGACGCCGTCGCCCCGTCGAATCTTCTAGGGCTTCTTTAAGTCGGTTACGTTCTCACGCCGTCAAATATATTTGAAGTCGTGCTTGTGTTCTAACGCCGACGTAGGATTACGATGCGATATACAGGGCTATGTATGGGCCCTTTTCTTCTTCGACTTTGGTGTAGAGTTGTAATATCATCCGTTTCTTCCCCAAATGACCCCAAGTCTCATGTATTTCCTCCAAATGCCATCCAAGTGCTAAAAATACAAAAAGAAACGATTAAGCATGTATTTTAGTAATATTTTCATGATTTATAGGGTTAAATGACTCTAAAAAGTGTATAAAATGACACCTAATCAATCCCAAAAAATGAAGTCGCGAATCTGGTACGCTCGCCACTCGTTGATGCATGGGTAGCGCACCACTCTAGAATTGGTTTTTACCAATTTAGAATTTTGGCCTATAAATACCCTCTCTTAGCCTTTGTATCCCCCACATCTTTCCATTCTTTCTTTCTCTCTGTTTCTCTTCTCCTACCGTCTAAGTCTAAGACATCTTATGTTCTGAATCTTCTATTCTATCATCTATTAAAGAACACATCTCTGCAAGAGAGACACACAAGTATCTAATCCACACTTGTATGTTATAAGTCGAGGGACTTCTTTCTCATACTCTTTCTATTAGAATCGAGTCTCTAGGTTAGGTTAGGACTTGATTTAAACAATCAACTTTCATTCTATTTGGTTGTACGGGAAGTCTTGTATCTTAGTGATCAAGCCTAGATCATTAGGGATCTAGTTGGGGTTTGGTAAGCTTTCCAAGGGGAAGTTCTTAGTGGTCCTAGTCGATCTTAGTGATCCTAGAGGTTAAGTCGAATCATTAGTTCTTAGGGGTGGATTCTGAGAAAGGAATGATGTATGGAGTAGCTCTTTTTAGTGAGTGCCGATCTTAGTGCATATCGGTAGAGCGAAGTTGTAATACGGTTTATAGTCCACCATAAGGATTATACTAGAGTAATAGTATATGTGTTGTGGATTCGCAAATGGACGTATGGATGGTATAACCCCCCCCTATCCTGAACCATTATATATCGTGGTGTCTCTCTCTCAATCTTTATCTACTTATTGAAATCATTATCACGTAGAGATTTACACCACTTAGTTATTCATGACTTGAAGTTTTAGAAACTTCAAAGAAGTCAAGAAAAACGTATTCACCCCCCTCTACGATTCTACACATCTTATTAGACTCATAGGCCGAGGACACCTCCTCGCCTGCTTCACTTGTACAATTATCGTGTGAATATGTTTTGGCTTTTCCAGACTATGTCATAGCTTCACACACTGAGACCGTGCCATTTGAAGCACTAACATCACCCGACTATGCACCAGGTTTGGACACTGAGATTAAGCCTTTTGAGGAGGACCCTCAGGAGGCTGAGCACAATCCAGAGGAGTCCTTATAGGAGGATCCCTCAAAATAGGATCCTCTCAAGGAGGATTCGATGGAGGAGGATGAGCCACTATCAGCTTAGAACCTACCTACACCACCCACTCAGACTGCACCTACCATACCTACTAGGGCGGATTCCCTCATTTCGTCCATACCGTCTGGGGAGGATTCCCTCATTTCGTCCATACCGTCTCACCCTAATTGTCCGCCTTTCATGTTTACGTCAAAGAAGACGGTGCGTGCACCATATAAGCATATACCCTCTCACCTTCTTTTGAGGTAGCTATCGCCGAGGAGATTGCTGCACCATCTCGTAAGAGGACCCACTAATCTTCACCACCACCATTAACTTCTATTAGGATCAAGAAAAGTGTTTGTTATTATATGAATTGGTCTTTGTATAGTTTTGGTTAGTTTTATATCTTTATTAGTAATTATAATGAAATAAAGTCTATCTTGGTCAAAGTTAAGTAAAGTTGACCAATGTTTGACTAAAGTTAGGTAAATAGAATAGGATTAGCACTAAGTGTAAATACCCATCTAGGAGTGGTATTTATACAAGTCTTTATATTTTTGTAATTCACTTCTCCCTCCTATTTTTATTTTCTATTTGAAATGAAAATTTAGAAAATGATGAAAAATACTCTCTAGCTCATCTCCACTATTCTAACACTTTCGTATGATTACCATAATGCAAACATGACATATAACAAGTGGTATCTATCGCCGGGAGATGTCTAGTGTGTGTTTCATGAATCAAATCGAGCTTAACCGTAAGAATTTTCAATCTACAAGCTTTCGTATCGATGAACAGTAGGTTTCGCTAGGATTAGATTTATGATTTGATGAGTTGTTGATCTTAAAACGCATAATAATAGCTTTCGTAATATCAAATTATAGGTTTAATATATAGAGTACAAAAAATACGTGTTTAGATTGAATTTGATTGAAAAATATAGATTTGATAGCTTTTGTAAGCAAGAAATCGGTTTTGGTAACTGTTTTTAGGCGGGTAAACAAGTTTCATATTACAGTTTTAAGCTTTCGTATTGTAGTTTTGGTTTCGTAACTGTCATACGTAAGTGATTTTTTAGCTTTCGTAAAATAGTTAAGATTTCGTAACACTTAAAATAGCTTTTGTAACATAGGTTTATATCAATTTGAAAAAGTTAACATTGAGATTATCACTTTAAAATGCTTAAAAATCTAAATTAGTAGATTTTTACTAGGTTTCGTAGCTAAGAATTTGCGAAAGTAAGGGATTTTTTGGATTTTACGAAAGTAGAGGTTTATGGGATTTCATAAAATTGGAAGCTTTTGATAACCGTTTTGTTTCATAGATTCTAGAAGCTTTCGTATCACTGTGGTTTTGTAAACAAGAGGTTTCGTATCAAATACTTGGTTTTGGTTTCGTACTTCAAGGTTTCGTATCACAGGTTTCATATGTCAAGGTTTCGTATCATAGTCTACTATCTGAAGGTTTCGTAAAGAGGTTTCATATTACAGTTGAGGTTTCGTAAGACTTGGTTTCGTACACAAAAAGGTTTCATAATATTGTTTTCATATTGGAAGGCTTCATATCTTATTGGAAAAGGTTTCGTAACACAATTTTGGGGTTTCGTAAACTGTTTCAGAGGTTTCGTAACACAATCATTGGGTTTCGTAATACAGTTTCAAAGGTTTCGCAACACAGTTGGTGGGTTTTGTAATACTGTTTCACAGGTTTCGTATCTCATACTTCGGTTTCATAACATAGTTTAAGAGGTTTTGTATCTTCTAATTTGGAAAATTAAGCTTTCGTAACAATGTTTACGTGTTACTTAGACTTTCGTAACAAATCAAGGTGTAATTTCTTCAAGGTTACTTCATTGTAATACAAGACAAGGTTGTCATTGCTCGTTAACTTCATGATTACAAGACTTTATCCCTAAAACGATCCAAGTTTGCATTGTAATCATTTGATACAACATGTCTACTTCAAATCAACAAACTCTAGCAGACTCAGAAGCTAATGAAAGACCTCCAATGCTTGAGAGAGGGAATTATATTCCATGGGAAAGTAGATTCAGAAGGTTTTTGGATAATAAGCTTGAAGACGGGGAGTGAATGTGAACTCAATTCAAAATGGACCTTATGTGACGCCAATGATTCCTAATCCAGACGACACTACGAAAGAAATACTTAAACCATTGTCCAAAATAACTGCAGGCAACAAGAGTCAATATATTGCTGATGTGAAAGTCATGAATTACCTTCTTCAAGCAATACCAAATGATATATACAACTCAGTGGATGCATGTAAAAATGTAGGAATGTGGGGAACAATTAAAGGATTGATGTTTGTTCTTTTTTTTTTTTTGTTTTATTACTGATATTACCAGTCATGTAAGACACTCATGTCTTATGGATGAGTTTGACAAGTTTGCAGCAAAAGAAGGAGAATCATTAGAATTCATATATGAAAGATTGACAATGCTTGTGAACATTATGGATCGTAATAATGTTCGTCCTATTCCAGCGTCAATCAACACCAAGTTTCTAAATTGTTTGCAACCTGAGTGGAGCAAATATGTCACCATGGTTCGTCACAATCAAACTGGAGATACAGTTTCATATGATGTGTTGTATAATTCTTTAGTAAAATTTTAACCGCATGTTCTAGCATCCAAAGCAAAGAAAGCTGCCAAAAATCATGATCTATTAGCCCTTCTTGTTCATTCAAATGCTTCTTTATCACAATCTTATGCAAATTCTTCTTATTCACCACAACCATACTATGTCATACATCCTTCTAAGTTTTTGATTATTAAAGATTAAATATCAAAGGGAAGTTACAAGGGGAGTCTCAAAAAGACATGATTACAATGCCATATGTTATTAGTGAGCGATCAGAAGTTCTCCACACCTACCAATAATCGTCTTCGTACTACATCAAACACAAGGAATCAAGCCGTGATTAAGGATGGTCGAGTTGACATACAAACTAAGAATGAAGGTTATGGTGGTAATGGTAATAAGAATGCTTGGAGACAGAATAGGACTCAAGCATTTAATCCAGGAACTAGGAATGATGAAAGAAATCAGATTGTTCAGCGTGTTCCACGAACTAAGTCAACTCTGGGAAAGAAAAATGTTTAGTGTTATAACTGCAATGACAAAGGTAACTATGCCCGTGATAGTTAGAAACCAAGAGTTCGTGATGCAAAGTACTTCAGAGAACAAATGTTGTTAGCTAGGAAAGATGAAGCCGAAAGCAACCTCAACAATGAAGAAAATGATTTCTTGCTCGAAAACTTATATGGAGAAGAAACAATGGAAGAGTTAACTGCTACAGTTATGTTGATGGCTTGAATTCAACTAGCTGATGGTAATACTAAGACTAAGTCATCATATGATGCAAAGGCTGTTAGTGAGGTAAATGCTTCATCCAAGGTTCATGAACAAGTGAGTCATGTGACACGTAAAGCTATTATTTAAACATTTGATGATGTTCAAATTGATTCTAATATCATATTTGATGATCCTTAAGACGTGTAAGGATCGGGTCAAAATGTTTGAGTAAAAAACAATTTAATGTTCAAAATATAAAGAAACATGTGAAGAGTCAAAACGTGAATTAAGGGATGATAAGGTCACCATTGAGAGAATTTTGAAAGAAAAAGATAAAATTTAAAGTGATTTCTTCAAAATTGAAAATGAAAGGATAATAATTCAACATGAAACTCAGTTACCTAAAAAGGCTTTTAAAAAACGAGAAAATCAGTATCTTGGAGATATTGTTGATCTCGAGGAGAAACCGAGTTCTCATGAGCGAATTGTTTATAAAATAGGTCAATCAATTTAAACAATTTCCATGCTTGTAAAGAAACCAAATAAAGTTTATGATCCTTTTCTTAAAGATGGGTTAGGTTACAAGAATCCTGAACGTCTCAAGAAGGCCATTGTAGCACAACCAAAAATGTATGATGGTGAAATGCTTCATAGTGCTAAATTAAATATAGATTCACCTGATTTAGAGGAAACTTTAGAGGATGAGGAATAAATTCTATTGAAAATGAGAAACAAAATGGTTCAACTTAACTATGGAAAATTAAATGCACTTTATGAAACATTTGTTCCACATCAAGAATTTTCTGTTGAACAAACATATTTTTCAATTCCTTCTACTTCTAATTAAGGTTCTGAGCCAAAAGAAGTCATATCGGATTTACCAATTCCAAAAATGCCAAAAGAGAGTAAATTGTTAAAAATGTTTGACAAAATAGGTGTTGCAATTAACGGTTTACGAACAAGGATTGATAACACTCTTTTAGAAGACCGACAATGAAGATGGAAGTCTGATAGTCAAAATTTGTTAAGAGAGTTGTATAAAGCTGATGTAATTTCGATGTCTGCTTCTTTGTAAAAGAATTTGAAAGAACTTAAAGAAGAACTCATTGAAGAAGTACAGGAAATGTTAAATATTTTTGAATCAATGGAACCAAAAGTTAACAGAAAATATTCAAAAGAAAATATTCTTCAAAATGAGATCGATCACCTTTTGGAAGTATCCTTGACAAGTGAAATTCAAAATTGTGTGTTGATTTCTGTTGAAAAATAGAAAAATGAGTAGTTAAAATCTGAACTTGAGAAAAGTTCAAATGACTCCAAAGATATCCAAGCCAATTTACTCGAGCGGATAAAAATCCTTGAAAATGATTTTAAGCGATCACAAGCTCAAAGTATTGATTTTGAACTTAAATTACAACATCAAAAAGAGAAAATGGCTTGTGACGTCTCTTGGAAGTCAAAATTATCAACAATAAATGATGAGAACGTGTTACTAAAAACTCAAGTAGATTTTGTTGTTAAAGAAAGAGAAAATATCAAACTTGAATATCAAAAGCTTTTCAATTTAATAAAAGTAACACAGACTCAACATAAAAAAGAGCTTGATGAGTTGATTGAACATGTTAATAAAAAGACATATGCTTATGCCGATGTGCGTGCTCGAAATCAAGATCTTTTGATAACAATCTCTAAACTCAAGAATAAGCTTTAAACCGTTGACAAGGGAAAGACTGTGAACACTAAGTTTGACAAATCTGAGACCTCAGGAACACTTCTTTGTGTAACATCATTGCCAAAAAAC
The DNA here is from genome assembly GCA_026074375.1 of Tanacetum coccineum. Lineage (NCBI taxonomy): Eukaryota > Viridiplantae > Streptophyta > Magnoliopsida > Asterales > Asteraceae > Tanacetum > Tanacetum coccineum. The sequence goes on along the minus strand of BQNB010033022.1, from coordinate 38,601 downwards.
ATAGCAGTTAAGGCTAAGAAAGTGTCAACCACTAAGGTCAATACAGATAGGTCAAAACCAGTCACTTCACATCTTACACCTAAAAACGAGCAAAGTCAAAAGCACAATGAGAATGTACTTGCAAGAGGAATGTATAGAATCACAAAAACAGAGACACAAACACCGGATTCTAAAACTAACATCATAGTTTGTAATTCCACAAGTGTAGAAAGTTCTAATAGTGTTAGAAGACAAAAGTCTAAGGCCACTAAATCAAAGGATAGAGTCTTAAAGAACAAAACTGATAAGATTCCATCTGCACATGTTTGGAAGATGTCAAGTAGTGTTAGTATAGATTCTAATAAACGTGAAACAGTGCATTCAAATGTATGTCAATCAAACGTAAGTGTATTAAGTACCAAAACTGTAAATGTTGTTAATGATGGTTCGAATATTGTTTGTGTTTCTTGTGGAAAAGATGTGTTTTTACTTTCTCATGAAAAATGTGTTGCTTGTTATGCTTTGTCTAGAAATTCTAGTGTACAAAGAGCTTTATTCACTACTCCCATAGCAGCAAAATCTAAGAATTTAGGAGCTACTTCTGTAGTTGCAAAATCTAGATTGAGTGTTGCTAAAACCACAACAACAACAAATAAGGGCTCTAGTGTTTACCACTATCTTTTGATTCTAGTCAAAGTAGGACACTTAGTAATTACATGAAAAACAAAATTGCAACAAGTAGAAAGTGGCAAAAATGGTTTGAAAACCAACAATGTTTTAATTGGTCACCCAAGAGCAAAACTACTCAATCACTTCCTAGTGAAACAAAGAGTCGTATCCGTGTTTATTCTACATCTAACACACCGGTTACCACTCAGAAATGGGTAGCCAAACTGTCCACTCTTCCATATGCATTTGTTTCATGTGATGCAGGTGATCTTGCGCGTCCTTTGGATTGTTGATAGCGGATGCTCGAAGCATATGACTGGCAATCTTCAACTGCTAAGAAATTTCATTGAGAAATTCATAGGAACAGTTCGCTTCGGGAATGATCATTTCGCTGCAATCACTGGATATGAAGATTATGTTCAATGCAATCTCATGATATATCATGTATATTACGTCGAAGGCCTTTGTCACAATCTTTTTTTGGTCAGACAATTTTGTGATGGAGATCTAGAAGTAACCTTTCGTTCAAACACGTGTTATGTTCAGAATTTTGAGGGTGATGATTTGCTTACCGGTTCTCGTGATTCAAATCTTTACACTATCTCTATTTCCGATATGGTGGCTTCTTCTCCAGTGTGCTTAATGTCCAGAGCCACATCAATAAAATCTTACTTATGGTACCGTAGGCTTTCTCATTTGAATTTTGGTACCATTAGCCAACTCACGTCAAAAGATCTAGTTGATGGGCTTCCAAAATTAAGTATAATAAAGATCACTTATGTTCAGCCTGTGAACAAGGTAAAAGCAAGAAAGCTTCATTTCTACCAAAATTGGTTCCAATCATAAAGTCCGAACTCAAACTACGTCATATGGATTTGTGTGGGCCAATGCGAGTCGCAAGTATCAATGGCAAGAAATATATTTTGGTGATCGTTGATGATTATTCTTGGTATACCTGGGTATATTTTATTCGCACAAAAGATGAGGCTCCAGATATGATCATCGATTTCATTAATAAAGTTTAAAGGAATCTAAAGGCTCAAACTCTGACGATTCAAATTGATAATGGAACTAAATTTAAAAATGAGAAATTACGGCCATTTTATGCAAAGTTAGGTATTGTTCATAAAACTTCAATTGCTTGTACGCCTTAACAAAATGGTGTTGTTGAACGACGAAATCGAACACTAGTCGAGGCTACTCGAACAATGCTTATCTTTTCCAAAACTCTAGAATTTCTTTGGGCCGAAACTATAGCTACTGCTTGTTTTAGTCAGAATCGCTCTATTGTACACACATGGTACAATAAGACTCCTTATGAGCTGATTCGAGGAAGAAAACCTAATATTCGATACTTTCATGTGTTTGGATCCCTTTGTTATCCAATAAATGACCGTGTTGATCTTGGGAAAATGAAACCGAAGGCTGACATTGGCATCTTTATAGGTTATTCTGAGTCATCAATAGGATTTCGTAACTATAACCGCCGAACCAAAAAGATAATGGAAATGATTCATGTCAAGTTTGATGAACTCACAACTATGGCTTCTGAATGCAACAATCCCGAACCTGAAATAAACTGCATGAATTTTCAAGATTCATCAGAAGATTCACAATCAGTGCCTTTAAAGACAGACTTGGTGATGTGTCATTGTGTGGTGTATATTTTATTTTTTCAAGTTTTAAATTTATATTTTGCCGACTCAACCAAAAACAACACTTTAATGGGCAGTGTACCCGATCGGTAGTAGTTTCATGGTAAGTAGGGTGTCGATCACTGAGAGCGAGGTTAAATCTATCGATTTAATTAATATCTTGGTTATCTAATCTATGTTAATTCTATTCTAATCCTATGTTAAACCTATGTTAGTCTAAATCCTAATTCTAATGGGAAAGGGGGGGTTTCCAGCCTGAGAGACTAGCACGGTTTGGTTGGTGACTACAATCAATTCAAGACACTGTTACACACACAAGCTAATAGAAAAAAGATAAAAGAGCGGTCGAACCTTATATAAGAAAACTGTATTAACCATTATTAATCTGATTAGAATGTTGGTTTGTTTATTAAGTGCAATGATTTCTTCTCTCGAGGTGGCATATCATTCTTAAGACTTAGGCGTTACATCATCCTAAGACCTAGACACATTAATTCTGTCACAATTAAAGCATCCGCATAAAGCATCCTTATTTGTTGATTATAATCTATCTTAGGGATTAAAGCAATGGTGATCTTGTTAAACCCTAGCTCATAGAGACTTTACCCACTTACCGCTTAATGGCAATCTATACACTAGTAGTCCACTTGTCCAACTATCCAATGGAATCAGAATGTTATTTGTTGAATTATCTAGGTCACCTGCTAGTCAACACGATCAATAAACCATCGGCAATATCCAATTAACTAGTTAAGCCCGAAGCGTATCCTAGACACAGACTTAGAAGGACAATACTTATGTACTATTATTCTAGATGTATACATTATTATATGGAGAGCTATCCCGGACTCTAGATCCTCTTGGTCCACTTTGTTAGATCCAGTTGAATGATAGGTCGCATACAAAAGCGCATAAACAAGTATAAATTGATAAACATAAACAAGCACTCAATGAAAAATCAAGAAATCGATATAAACAAATACCAAACATTCAGATCTTCATAATAATGGCTAATACCATAATAAATACAAGAGTAATAATTTAGCCAAGGTAAACTAACCGAGTTAACGAATGATACCAAAAACTAAACGATTACAAAAGTATATGGAATTACACGATGTCTCCTATGGAATTGAATACGTTGCTCGACCTCTTTTGCTCTTTTTCTCCTCTAAAAATCAGCTTTTGTGGTTTAGGTAACGAGAATATGATTTAGCACACTTAAAACTTGTTTTTGAGTTTTCTATTTACAAGGTCTGGAATTCGGTTGGATACGGCATATCTATGTATTGGATACGGCGTATTGGGGGTTTCTTGGAGTAGGGACCACGTTTGATATCTTCTAGAATATTATATTGATTCCATATCTTGAATACGGCGTATTGAGTCCTCTAGATATGGCGTATTGATCTTTAATCTTCTATGGTCTTTGGTGAGTGCAGGCACAAATACACCGTATCTTCCTTGATGGATACAACGTATTGGTCTTCAAAAACAGTAATCTTTAAAATATCTTCATTTAAGCTCCAGAATACGCGCCTTTTGCTATCTTTCACCAATTACTCCATAATTACTACAATTCTCAAATATAAATGATTAAGTAATAATTCTTTGCAATAACTATACAAAATGGGTTAATATCGTGGGATAAATGATGCTTTAAAATAATAGCGTTATTTGATTCATTGTCATCAAAATCACACTACTTGATCCTACTTGTTCTACAAGATAAGCTTTAGAAGTTTACAAAAATGTATTCCTTAGGATATTTTCGTACCACCTCAACTTATCTCGATCTATTACAAGTACAACAACCAAACACCTCACAAAATTGCGAGATGAAAATCACTCAATCACTCATCCTAATCTATGGGTAACATGTAACTAATTCCGCTCAATTGCCTCGGGTCGTGCGACTATTCTTTTCATAAGCTTGGAAGGATACACAACTCCACACTAAAGCAAGGTGAAAGAAGTTTATAAAGTTAAAATATAGGTTATTGTATGGGAAAAGGCGTACGGTTTTGATCATTCTACAATCATTCTCCAGAAGTTTACCTCTTCAAAAGGCAGTGATCTGAAGCACACATACATACCCAGAACGCACTGGGAATAGACATTGGGGATAGACATGTGTGTTCGATCACATCCCCATTCGAATTTAACCAACGGTTAGGATGAAGAATGATATAGGGTAGGAACCTTCTAACTTTCACCAAAAGTCGTAAACCAACGAGGCAGCTGAGACATGCATACATGGCCGTAACGACGGAATAGACATGCACGCTCGATCACATCCTCATTCGCGTAAAACCAGCGGCTAATCATTAGGTGAGAGGGAAGTAAATTGTTGTTAAATAAAAATCAAGAAACAAATAGATTAAGACTTAAGATACAAGTTGCTAGACACTTATTTCCCGACCGTTACCATGATTAAGACACAACTATTTACAACGTCTTGATCATAGATCAAAAACAACAACCTAAGTTGGCGTTCCCGTAACGATCAACTTCCCAATCATCCCAAAACTTTACATACTTTACAAGGCAAGTGGCGATATCTTCCACTTTGTACAATACTCTACATCGTTGATTTTTAGACGTATCAACGAATAATCGATCCTTCGTATAATTCCTTTGGTAATGCTTTTTGCGAAACGATTATCTTCAAACTTTCTTTCTCTTTTTTTTAAACAATACTTCAAATCTCGGTGTAGTTTCACCATCTTCACCATCATAATAATTCTGGATAATTCCTTCGGTAATTTCTTTGTTCTTCGGTTTCACCAATAATTGTGACGGTAGTAAAATCACATGAGCTTTGACTACTAATATACATTCCCATTTGAAATGTGTAAATTTCCAACCGCACCAAATATAGAAAATGACACAAGACTCGGGAAATACAAACTTTACACTTTAAGAAACTAGCAAATGCAAATTAAACTTTAATCTAACAGGGTAGGTTAAGGTGTAAGGGTGTAACGAAACAAATAGTTGGTGTAAATTCCTAAAGAATTGGCTCTACGGTTTGTTCTAGTGGATCATCACTCTAAAGATGAGAGTGAAGGGTTTAACATGAGGTTAACTAACCAGTGTAGTTAGTTAATAAACAACATGTATAGGCGATTTGTTTGTAATCCTAAGATTTACCAATTTAAACAAGTTACTCCAATTAAATACATAATACTCATTATTGTGGTCTCGAATAGATATACCAAGCCAAGTTCTAAAGTCTACAACATCACCAACACACTTATATTTTGTGGATTTTGGGTAAACATTTGGAAATGGAAAGATTAAATCCTCACAATATCCAACAAGGGTTATTGTGTGCGGGTTATGTAACAAGTAATTTCACAAAAGTATGCTTGATTTTTTTTAAATTTTAGCAAAATTTAAGCTTTTTATTTTGAAAAATAGGACAAGTAAACATTCTAATTCCATCCCCTTACTTGAATTATACAACGTCCTCGTTGTATATATAAAACATTAAATACGGGAATTTAAAAAGAATTAGAATGAGAAACTCCCCTGATTTTTGCTCGGTAGATTCTCCAATTTGCGTTTATGAGCAAGATTTTGTGTTGAACAACTGTCTTGGGGTTTCAAGACTCTAACACTTCAAGATTTCTAGATTCATAAATTCTCCACCAATATTCGTCGATATTTCCTTCACGAGGTCCTGCGTAAAATATAGGAAAAACAGGTGCATTCCTATCTTGGTACCTATGGTTAATTTAAACTAAACTAAAACAAAGTAAATACGGACCAATATGTGGATACGGCGTATCAAATAATTAAATACAACGTATTCGCAGAACTGATAATAATGTTTTTAAAGTGCATAAAAAGTAAAGACTGATAACGTCCAAATATTTAATACGTCGTATCCATAGGGTTACGACGTATTGGTGTCTGGGAAGACAGACTCTGATAATAAAATTTAAATATCATTCTGGGTTGTTCTCCCGGGAAGCACTTTTGTTGTATAGCGAAGTTATTAAGTTAGATTTTCTTCAGCTTCCTCTTCATTATTTCTTAGTGCGCGTCACTTTCCATCCTTCATCCTTTTTCTGGAAAATATCTTGGTAGATTATGGATAAATTATCTTTTTTCTTTCCCAGATATCGTACTCATAACTTCTAATAACAATATATTCTTCATTTGGTCCAATTGAGTACTGAACAGCTTCAAACTTTTCTGCTTTGCATCTTCTTTTGTTAGGTTGCATATCATCATTATTGTTGTCATTATGCGTTGTTTATCCTTGTCCATTTTCTTTTTCAATATCGCGTACGTTGTAGGCTTTGAAGAATGAATCAAGGGCAGTGTATTGGTTGGGGTTTTGTGTTGAGATTCTTCCCATTATTATTGCGTGAAAATATCGTTCTCACACATATCTCTTATTCTTATATTTCCATTCATCTATGAGTTGAATATCACTTTTGAGTTCTTCCATAAACTTTCTTGATGATTTTTAATGATGTGTTCATGTTTGGATAAGATTAGAGTGCACTAATTCCCTAGTTTGTCTCCCATTCATCAAACTCTCATCACTCACATCGTATGATTCGGATAGAAATCCCCACGGAAGAATTTCTCAACAGTTCCTCCAAGTGGTTATTTTTTCCATCTCCTTTACTAATCCACCCATTCTTTAGCATCATAAGATATGAGAGAGAGGTAACCACCTTTCTATCATAGTTGATGGGAATCCACCCCAGGAACGTAAATCAAATCCACCAATTTAAGTACTTTAGTAATGTGTTCCACCATGTCATCATTATACATTCCTTGATACATACTCTTTCTAAGTTCCCCCAAAAACTTTTCGTTGAGATCAATTTCAATATCGTTACTGGTGATAGAAAGATGTGGTTTAGTTTGAGCTTTTTTAATTCGTTCTCCCATAACTTAGTTGCTTCTTTAATCAACTAGCTCTGATAAATTCTTCCTGTAAAGGGTAAAAAATTCAGCAGGATTTGCCTCATGGAAGAAAGGTTCGAAAATTTTTTGCACGAAAATCAAGTATTTTCGGTTCCAGATGATCGATATGCCGTATCCAATAGAAGTGGATACGCCGTATTAATCAGTTGGGATGAATACGCTGTATTGGACACAAAATCGGATACGCCGTATTCAATGAAGGTGGATACGTCGTATTTAATGATCGACCAGAATAGTGTATTAAGAAAACAATTAAATACGCAAATAATTAAACACACAAATTTACAAGCAATTAATTAAAGGCAAACATACAAATATTACAGAATATACACTAAACTAAATTACACTAATCCTAAGGGTTAGATCTAATCTAATATTAAAAACCAAACTATCAAAATAAAAATCAAGATTAATTTTCACACCCCGGCAGCGGCGCCAAAAACTTGATGTGTTGTAGTGTGTGGTTGATTTAAGATGATTCAAGTTTTAAATTTATATTTTGCCGACTTAACAAAAAACAACACTTTAACGGGCAGTGGACCCGATCGGTAGTAGTTTCGTGGTAAGTAGGGTGTCGATCACTGAGAGCGAGGTTAAATCTATCAATTTAATTAATATCTTGGTTGTCTAATCTATGTTAGTTCTATTCTAATCTAATCCTATGTTAAACCTATGTCAGTCTAAATCCTAGATCTAATGAAAAGGGGGTTTTCAGCCTGAGAGACTGGCACGGTTTTGTTGGTGACTATAATCAATTCAAGACACTGTTATAATTAACAGAAGATAAAAGAGCGGTCGAACCTTATATAAGAAAACTGTATTAACCATTATTAATCTGATAGAACGTTGGTATGTTTATTAAGTGCAATGATTTCTTCTCTCGAGGTGGCATATCATTCTTAAGACTTGGGCGTTACTTCTTCCTAAGACCTAGACACAATAATCTTGTCATAATTAAAGCAATCCGCGATGTATAAAGCATCACTATTTGTATTATAATCTATCTTGTGGGATTAAAGCAAATGGTGATCATTCCCCCGTCTCAAACACCCCTCAGCCATCACACCTCTACGCCGAAACTTTACCATCCACTTGAACGATGGTAATGGCAGAAGTCTATGCAACTAGTAGTAATCGCACTTGTCCTACTATCCATAAGGAAGCTCAGAAAGTTTGTATTGATAATTTATAGGTCATGCCTAGTCAACACGATCAATAAACCATCGACAATGTCCAATTAACTAGTTAAGCCCGAAGCGTATCCTAGACACAGACTTAGAATGATAATATTTGTGTAACTATTGTTCTAGATGTATAAAGTACTATATGGAGAGCTATCCCGGACTCTATATCCGCTTGGTCCACTTAGCTAGATCCAGTTGAATGATAGGTCGCATACAAAAGCGTGTAAACAAGTATAAATTGATAAATATAAATAGGCACGCAACGATAAATCAAGAAATTGATAATAAACAAATACCAAACATTCAGATCTTCATAATAATAGCTAATACCCGAAGGTATTAGCCTTCAAACGTCATAATAAATACAAAATACCAAAAACTGAACGATTACTAAAGTATAAGAATTACATGATGTCTCCTATTGAATGAATTGTGTTGTCGACTTGCTTCTGGCTTTAGTTCCCCTTTTGCAAAATCAACTTTTTGTGGTGTTTATGGTAATGAGTCGAGAATATTGATTTAGCACAGCTTAAAAATCGTTTTGGAGTTTTCTATTTATAATGTCTGGAAGTTCGGTTTCAATACCGGCGTATCCAAAGAGTTGATACGGCGTATTGGGCTTTTCTTGGAGTAGGGACCACGTTTGATATCTTCCAGAATATTATATTCAATATTTTGAATACGGCGTATAGAGGTCTTCTGGATACGGCGTATTGGGCTTTAATCTTAAGTGGTCTTTTGGTGAATGCAGGCACGGATCCGCCGTATCTTCTTGATGGACACGGCATATTGGTCTTCAAATCAATAATCTTCAAATATCTTCATTTAAGCTCCATAATGCGCGCCTTTTGCTATCTTTCACCAATTACTTCATAATTACTGCAATTCTTAAATATAAACGATTAAGTAACAATTCTTTGCAATAATTATACAAAATGGGTTAATATTGTGGGACAAATGATGCTATAAAATAGACGTTATATGATGTTATCACTCATTTACAAACTCGTTTACAAACTTGTTTACATGCTCGTTTATTTTATAACACTGTGATTACTTTTCAAGACTTTGTGAGTTTATATCCCCACTTTCACTTGTTTTACAATTACTTTACAAATCTCGAGGTGAGATACATTGCTTGTTTTCACTTATGGATGCAAATACTTTACCTTCTTTCAAATGATTACGGATTAGCCTAAGTATCGATAATCTACTATGCCCAGAATTATCATGAACCATTAATTACTTTGTGTAAGCGCATGTGTTATAAATAGATCTATTAGGAGTTGCATTCCCTATCCAGGATTGGTATTAACAAAGGCATACGGGGGTTATACCATGTCGGATTTTAGGTGATCTTACTAAAGGCATCACTAGGATACTATGATTGTACTGAAATTGGATTGGCATTCACTGGCAAGGTTACCTTACATTACTTCTGATTGAAATTGATTGGCACATACATAACTTTGTCTAGTTTCCGGTGTCATGAGCTTAGTGCAATCATAATTCACTACTACGGATATTGTATACCATGCAATACATACCTTCCAAAACTTGCGGTCATAACTTTGTTACTTACTTAAAACTTTGAACTCACCAACTTTATGTGGGCATTTTAAGGAATTTATTTCTCACAGTGAATAATACTGCTTTAGGCGTTCTTGTTGTGCTCATGTGGGTAGATCTTTTAACTTTTCAGGATTTCATTCATGGATTTCTACTTGCATTCAAACTATCAATCTCGTTGTATTATTCTCAGTCTTTCATTTTGATGCTACTTTGGGACAAATGTTATAACTTTTTAAATTTCAATTAAATCAACGAGATTATCTTTCAAACCACTCATTTAGAGGTCGTTCTCTTATATCTTGTGCTATTGTATTATCTAGTAACGTCAACCGGTTACCATTCCGATGGACATATTTTGGGGTGTTACAATGGTTAATCTCAGACTTTAAAAAGTCGAACACGTATGAGAAAAAATATATTACGTATACGTGTGATAAGATATATTCGAACGCGGTTGTGGTATACTACAACGATCGGCTTATAAAAACGGTACGTAAACGAGTGAGTTACGACCAAGTGAAGTTCGGACAAAAACTAGTAACTTTTCCAGCCAAAAAAAGTTTTTGACACAATCGGTCCAGTTTATGTTTTCGTGTTTTTGACCCATTTCGAGTCCGAGTCGGGTAAAATTATAAAAGAAAACTTGTAGAATGTGATTTTTCCTTGAAACATAGCTTTCGACCACTCTGTGAATCATTATAACGAAGGATCTACGCCTTTGCAAAAAAACTGACCAAAATCTGGAAATTTTATAAATTTTCTGCATAAACTCGACTAATAAAAGTGAGCTGTTTGGAATTTAAAATGAGGTTTTTTGGCGTTTTTGAGTCCGAACAAGCTATAAAATCCTTAACGAATATTATAGTATCACTTATATATTTTCTATGTGCGTCAGAACTTTCTAAAATATTATTAGTAAGCGGAGATATGGATTTATTTTATAGTTAGTGACGTTAAAATATGATTGTAATGACTAATGAATTAATGTCGAATAAAATTAGTAACCAGACTTTGGTAAGATACTTAGCGTGTTTAGGCGAAATATAAATTCAACGAAAATATTTTGAAAACGGATAATATACGGGATTTCTTTAGATTGGTAAAATAGTGACTTTTCCTTTAGCGTCAAAACTTAATAAAAACTATGTAACTTTTACGAGATCATATTTGAACTAGTATACTAAACGCAAACTCATATTCGGGTGATGAGAACTTTATAATATTGCATATGTATTTTTTCGTCATCGTTGACCTTGCACTGTAAGACTTTATATTACCAACTAGGTCGCTTTAGGACATTTCGAGATCCATTTTCAACATGTTGACTTATTTCGGTTCACCGCTTCGATTAAGGTGAGTCTTCGTAGAACACTAAATGATACTCAAATGATATTTTTAAAATGTTTTATGTTGTGTTAAACTATTCTTTTGGACATTATGTATATAATTTCTTACAATTCACTCCTCACAAACCAGAGATCACTTGGTCACGAATAAAAAAGATTCGATTTTTATGAAAAGAAGGATCGCAACGGTTGTTATTTTTTTTTTTTGTATGTCTGGTACTCTTGTGCAACAAAACTAGGGTAATCTCTAGTTTTGTATACCGATAACGGTTTAATTTTTTTTTTTTATTTTAAACCACAAGTTCTTCACTTAGGTGGTTCACACTTTTTTTGTTCCAACCAAACAACACTAAAAATCACAAAAGACACACTTTCAAACGATTTTGATATAAGATTTTCGTGTAGTTTTGTTAAAATCACATCAAGCAACCATAAAAATACAAACTTTATGTCTTAAACACATTAGAAATCGAAACTTAAAAGTTGTTTTGGGCCTTAAAATCTGCGAACTCAGTTTCTAAACAACCTTAAGAAATCGATTTTTTTGTTAAGAAATCAAATAGAACACAAAAGATATTGTTAAACAATAGGTTTTAACCAATTAAAACAAAGTGAAAGTTTCCAAGATTCTAACAATTTTGATTTCAAGACGTGAACAACTTTGACAACTAAATCACAAAGCACAACAACTAAATCTTACTAATACGTGAGCCTTTTTAAGGCGTCACCATTTTTAAACACAACACAACTATTAATCGACTCAAGATAAAAACCATGGCTCTATACTAATTGTAAGAAACTCATAAATCACACATGGAAAGAAGAATAAGAAAAGAGAGAAAGAATAAGAGAAGAGAGAAAGAGGTGTGGAATGTTTGGAATAATTTCTTGTTTTTAGCACAAGTGAGGATGAGAATTCTCTCTTTAAACACGCTTGATAAACACACTATGAGGTTTGTTGGAGGACTCCATTTTTAGTCTCGAATGTTAGGATTACGAAAAGTATCGGTCACTTCCATTATATCGTTAGATAGCTCGTAAAGTAATATTTGGAAACTTAGTTGGCTAGTTAAGCTAAAGTCATGGTAAAAAGCGCCCAACCAGTCGCGCACCTTGTGGTAATGTATATAAACCCTTTCTACTGATTAAAGAAAGGGTGTTGGTTGATTCATTTGTTTTAATAGTCATATTTATTCTTTTCTTTCTTTCTCATCATAAGTGTCTATCAATCCACCTTTCTTTCTCTCTCTGAAACCCTAGATCGGTCAATCCCTTGTGTGTGTTAAGATAATCCTTCAGAATTGGTAATCAAGGAGCAATGGGGTTGTTTGTGGGTATTTGGGTCCGTTTGTTTCCTCGACTTAGGAGTGTATTTGGTTTGAATTTTTCGTGAGATTCTCACCCTTTGAGGGTTTAAAAACCATAAACTTTCATTCTTTCTTTTTATTTATTTAGTATAGGATAGTTGTACAAGAAATCTTGAAATAACCATCCAAAAATTCCATCTTTTTGAGTCTTTTGGTTCAAACAAGGGTTTTGTACCAAGAATCTTGATTTCAAATTTTTCGTTTCAAAAACTTTAAAGTTTGTGTTTTTAAGGTTCTAATAGTCTTAGATAGGTAAGAAGTTCAAGAAAAATCAGGTAAAATCGTCAAAAATGAGTCTTTTTAAGTTTTTTGTGTTTTGAGTTTCGAAGGTGTTCAGGCGAGTTATACGTGTTTGTTCAGGCGAGTTATACATTAAGGCGAGTTATGCGTGTTTGTTCAGGCGAGTTATACGTTAAGGCGATTTATACGTATCTTTGTCTGGCGAATTATACATTATTCCCCTCAGCGCGATTTATAAAATTATTTGCTCAGGGAATTAAACGTTATTCCCTCAAGGCGATTTATACGTTATCGTTCTCAGGCGACTTATAAGTTCATTTCTCAGGCCGGCTTTATACGTTAGTTCCTCAGGGGAATTATACTTTTATTGTTAAGCTATTTATTCGTGTATAACCCTCAGGCGACTTATAAGTTATTTCTCAGGAGATTTATACGTTATTACCTCAGGCGAATTATACGGTGTATTTCTTGCTAGGCGATTTATACAGTAGTTTCAAGCGAATTATACATATTCCTTAAGGAGAATTATAAGCTTTGCTTGGGAGAACTATACACATTAACTTGGATTGTTGAGAATTTTTACGGCTTTACTATTGCGGAGAAATGTACCACTTCAGTATATTTCGGTTAGGAGTTTTATATGGTTGTTCCTTTTGGATTTATAAAATACATCGTGGAATGAATTATTTTCATCGCGGTTTATCTAAGATATTGTGTCAAAATCTGTGTGATTCCAAAGTACTCTAATTTCACATTAATGTACTACATATGCTGACTTTTGTTGAACATCTAATACAACACTCACGAAAATCAATGTTTACGGGTCATCTTTTCATGTTCTTATCACCATATCAGAAGGATCAAAATGGATTCAATGATTTCCAAATGGACGAAAGAATACTCTTGCCTGAGTACATGATACTATCTGGTGCTGATAATCGTCCACCGCAATGTTGTATAGTGCGAAATACGCGGCGTGGAGTTATACTTGATTCTGAAAAGAAGGATGGAAACGTTTATATGAGGTGAGACATTGAGATGGGAGATGTATCTTAGGAAGATTAGCTTAGAAAACATGGTCCAACTCTGGAGAGTTAGCTATGTGCTATTGTGAATGGTTGAGATGGTGTTAACCAGAATTAAAGAAGTATGGCCTGAATTGTGTCTGTGCATGTTGTTTTGAGGAAACTTCATGCTCGTTTGTGATCTTAAAGAAAACGAAACATCATCTTCAAGGACTGCCCACAGATGTCTATGTCTTTGTAAATTCTATCGATAGTATTGCCAAAGATCTATAAGGAAACAAGTCAAGCATACTTAAATGTATGGTAGCGTGGTCACTTTGGAGTCAAATACATGATAATTTGAGTGTGCATGGGCTGTAGTTACTGATTACGTTTGATATAGTTCTTATTACATCTAGAGGGAGGATATCACTTCATGAGTTGATTACTTTTGATTTCACTCAAATCATTCAATGACATGTAAACATCTATAAGATGTCTCCTGCAACATTCTAAGTCAATATCAAATTCTTGAAACGTCTTCTACCCGAAATGGAGTAAGGTTTGTGGACGGAGAGGTCAAAATCTTGTTATTGGGATCTTGCATACTTGTCCAACTTTCCATCAGATCAAAGCTTGTACAAGGGAAAAGTAACTCCATGAGATTCATGATAATGGAAGTTTTTAGGATTTATACGTGATCGGGTAGTCGCAATATCCGCTCTTTGCGCATCATTGTTGCTAGTCATCAGTGAGTATAAACCGTGCTCATTTTTCGAAAATATCATATCAGACTTCATAACAATATCTGACTCCATCCTCAGTTGATTGCGCACAAGAACAATTTGTCTTCTTTCGAAATCTCCGTGTTTCCTTAATTATGGATCCATTCTCATTTCCTATACAATCATTACCACCAACTACTTATTCGCATCCACACCTCTTGCAATTACTTATTCAGACATCACCGTATCTAAATGATTACCTCGTTAACAGTTCTTCAAGAGGCTTGTCCACAAACCGACAGTCTATCTCATATTGAAATATAATGTATCCACCGTTAATCTAACAAACCTTCTTGCTTTGATATTTCCTCTGATTAGAGACGTCTAGGGTGCAGTATAGCTGTTCCTGTGGTTATAAGCAAGAGTTGGGAGCGTCGCTCGTTGATTGACTTGCACTCGCATTAACTCAATAATTTGATTTTGCATGTGTGGTGGTCTATAGTTTGTCGTGCCACATGTTATCGTGTGTGCCCTGATAGCTATGGAATTATTCAGCTAAGGGGGAAATCTTATCTTAACCGCAAAGACAACAAGTAAAACATTATTTCAATGATGGGGTGTTGATGAAGGGCTGAATGGGTAATGGCATACAGTTAAGATCGGGAGACAAAATTTTATTTCTGCTGTGGTACTTTGGAACGATATGGGCCAAATGGTCTCTTGAGGGAACAGGTGGAATTGTAATGTCAGGGTCAACAAAGGGTCATGAAGTTTTTTTATAGAATCTGCGCCTGAGGATGAACGGGGTTGAAGGTCGCATGACTCATCGGACAGTGTGCGCCTATGAAGCCAAAGGATACAACGTGGGATTACATTATATAGCTGGGGGGGGGGGGGGGGGGGGGGGGGTTGGGGGGGGGGGGATGCGAGGGAAAAAGGAATTTCTACTATGTTTAGGGATAAACGTTATTTCTGGTGAAGCACAAGGATCTGGGTCATATAAGGATTCTGGATGAGGTGGGAATTGAGGATTTTTTGGCCAGATCTGATCAGTTCAGAAGGACCAGTTACACAAACGGTCATTACACACAATGCAGCTTATTAAGCAAATGATTTGGATGCGTATGATTTTGACTGTGATGACTTCTCTACAGCCAAGGCAGTTCTTATGGCCAATTTTTCTAGTTACGGATAAGATGTTCTCTCCGGGGTACCTCACTCTGAAAACACTCATAATGATATGCTAAATCAAAGTGTACAAGAGATGCCGTATTCTGAACAAACTCATCTTGTGAATTATTCAAAGAATTAGATAACAAGTGATAGCAATATCATTCCTTATTCTCAGTATCTGCTTGAAACATAAAATGTAGTTGTTCAAGATATAAATTCTTCTGCACAACAAGATGCCATGATATTATCTGTGTTTGAACAACTGTCAAATCAAGTAACTAATTGTAACAAGATCAATAAGGACAATCTAATTGCCAATGAATCCTTATCTGCTGAGCTTAAAAGATACAAAGAATGGGTAAAATTGATATAAGAAAGACAAAATGTGGATTTAAGTACTCGAGAAAAGCTTATAATGGATGATATAATTCAGGATAAAAATGCACAGTTTGCGGATTTTGAAAAAGAAATTAACTATCTTAAACAAACTCTTTCTAAACAATCAAAGGAAAAGGAATTGTTAACAAAAACATTTAATGTTTTCAAAAATGAATCCAAGGAAAAGGAAGTTAAGAATACTGATAAAGAAATTGCTTTGGAAAAGAAAGTTAAAGAACTGGACAATATTGTTTGTAAAATGGGTCAATCCGCGCAAACTGTGCATATGCTCACGAAACCACAAGTTTTTTAAGGTAAACAAAGGAAAACCAAAGCTCTTGGTTGTCAAAATCCCTTTCTATCTTAAGAAAGCTTCAGTAGATTAGGCCAATGCTTTAATGATGGTAGTTCTTATTGCTAACGGTAAAACCAATGTGATTTCATTTGTTGCACATGAAGAGACTTTGATGCTTAAGGAAGAGAGCTCGAATCTTAAATGCTTTAAAACCAAGTGATCCAATTGGTCTTAGAAAGAAAGTAAAATTAAAACAATTAATATGCCTGAGTTAAAACTCGATTTCTGATAAGATTTGGTAAATGTTCTTGTCCATACAACAAAAACTGTCTGATGAAACAAGCTTTTTGGTTACAGTACTTCACACCCTAATACTAACCATTCTACTTCTTCTTCTGTTACCTATATTAAATGATATGTATCAAAAAAAACATTAAATATGTCTTTTAAGGTCTTTACAAATGGAATTATTTCTTTTATAAAAACAACTTTAGTGTGTTCAAACCCCCATTCCCCTTCTGTTAAAGCATCGAGCGTAATCTGCTTTTTCACCACATTGTCAAATTGGCCAAGATGGTATTTAAGATTTTTAAATCTTGTATTAACCAGGCTTACCTTAGGAAGTTCCCGAGGAGCCTCAATTTTGACAGGCGAAGAAGTAGATTGGTTAGTATTAGGGTGTGAAGTCTGTAACCAAAAAGCTTGTTCATCAGACAGTTTTTGTTGTAGGACAAAACATTTACCAAAATCTTCAGATAATCGATTTAACTCAGCATAATTAATGCGTTTAATGTTAGCTTTCTTTTCTAAGACCATTGATACTTTGGTTTTAGAAGCATTTTAGATCGATCTCTTACTTAAGCATCAAAGGTCTCTTCAGGTCATACAATTGAAATCACATTGGTTTCCTTAGCAATAACACTACCATCATAAAGCATTGGCCTAATCTACTGAGCTTTCTTAAGATAGAAAGGATTTTGACAACCAAGAGCTTGTTTCAGGTTGTTATCTTAAAAAACTTGTGGTTTCGTGAGCATATGCACAGTTTGCGCGGCTGGATGACCATTTTAAAAAATATTGTCAAGGTTTTGCTTTAAACTTTCTTTTCCAAAGCAAGTTCTTTATCAGTATTCTTACTTCCTTTTACTTGGATTCATTTTTGGAAATACATTAAATGTTTCTTGTTAACAATTCCTTTGCCTTTGATGTTTAGAAACGAGTTTGTTTAAGATAGTTAATTTCTTTTTCACAATAATCCGCAAACTGTGCATTTTTGTCCTTGAATTATATCATCCATTTATAAGCTTTTCTCGGAGTACTTAAATCCACATTTTGTCTTTCTTATATCAATTTTACCCATTCTTTGTATCTTTTAAGCTCAGCAGATAAGGATTCATTGGCAATTAGATTGTCCTTATTGACCTTGTTACAATTAGTTACTTGATTTGACAGTTGTTCAAACATAGTCAAATATCATGGCATCTTGTTGTGCAGAAGAATTTTATCTTGCAACAAATACATTTTTATGTTCTCAGCAGAACTCAGTGATTAGGAATGATATTGCTATCAATGTTAATCTAATTCTCTTGAATAATTCAAAAGATGAGTTTGATCAGAAATACGGCCATCTCTTGTACACTTTGATTTAGACTATCAATTATGGTGTTTTCAGAGTAGAGGTTACCCCGGATCGTTGTGGTGGGATGGAATCTTTCGTAAAACTAGAAAAATTGGCCATAAGAATGCCTTGGCTGTAGAGAAGTCATCACAAAGTCAAAATCATCGCTCGCATCCAAGAATCATTTGCTTAATAAGCTGCATTGATGGTGTGTAATACCGTTTGCTGTAACTGGTACTTCTGCACAACTTCTGGATTGCAAAAATAAATCCAATTCCTCCTCATTCAGAAAACTTTACCAGGATCCTTGTGCTTCAAACAGGTAAGAACTTTATCCTAAACCATTTGTTAGCATACCTTTTTTCCTCTTTGGCTTTAGGCACTGTCTTGTCATGCGACCTTCCCCTTGGCAGTTAAAATACTTCATGACCCTTTGTTGACCTGAATTATTCCCACCTGTTCCTAAGATGTTGGCCCTTGTTCCAGAAGTACCAGCAGCAAATAAATTTTGTCTCCTCTGAACTGGTTGAACAGTCACCCTTCCATCATGAATAGTTACTTGTTGTCTTTGGTTAGAAGAATTCCTTAGCTGAATATTCATAGTTGGGAAACGAGATGTGGCGACATTAGACAAAAATGACATCATTTTGTTAATGGCATCAATAGGGTCATTTCCTTTCTTAACCAGGAACTGGCTTATTAGACAGAGGCTATCTGGAGGAAAGTCAGAAGATTGTGTTGTTGATTAACGGTGGAGACATTATATTCAATTTGAGAATAGACTGTGGTTGTGGACAAGCCTCTTGATGAACTGTAGACGAGTAATCATTTAGATACGGTGATGTCGGATAAGTAATTGCAAGAGGTGTGGATGGATAAGTAGTTGTGTAATGTTGTATAGGATGAATTGATCCATATTAAGGAGACAGAGATGGTGAAAATTGTTGTGAATACTGAGGATGGTCTTGTTATGAAAGTATGATATGTATTAAAAGAGACGTGTTTTGTATGGACTCAGCACATGTGCAAGAGGATCTTGGTTAAGTTCACGCATAATCCTAACTTCATTAACATGAATCTCATGTTGTTCCAAATAAGCTTTGAGATGATGGAAGTTGGTTGTATGCAGATCCCTTACAAGTTTGACATCCGTCACAAACTTACTCCATTCGTATGGAAGACTGTTCAAGAATTTGGTATTGACTTGGAATTGTTGTAGAGACATATTATAGATGTTCATGTCATTGATGATTTGAGTGAATCGCAAGTAATACTCATGAAGTGATTCCCCTTGATGTAAGAAAACTTATCAAACGTATCATACAGCCTGCACTCTCTTTCTTGTTTTGTCAATGAAGTGCCTTGCATGAGTAGTTGGACTTGTTCCCATATATCATTGGCAATACGATGATGATTCACAAGAGCATAGACATCTGTGGGAAGTCCTTAAAGAATGATGTTTTTGAAGCTTTTAAGATCCAATTCAGCTTGAAGTTTCTCAAATATGTTGAAGACAATTCAGCATTAATTCTTTAATCTTGGTAACACCCATTCAACTTCAATATGGATAGCTATCGATGTGTGGGACCATGTTCAACTGATTCTAGTATCATTCTCCTATGCTCTATGTTCTGCATATAAAGTTCCATTCTGCTTTTCCAGGAATCATATAATGGTTTGTCCAACATTGGTGGACGATTATCAGCACCAGATAGTATCATGTACTCAGCAAGAGTATTCTTTCGTCCATTTGGAATCATTGAATCCATTTTGATTTGATATGTGATAAGATGAAAGATGACCGTACAGTGATTGGAGGTTGTTGTGTTAAAGTGAGATTTGATTAATGTGATTGAGTCTTTGGAATACACAGGATTTTACAATTCTTGATAAAACCGGGAAAATAATTTTTCACATGATTTTATAAATCAAAGAACAACCATATAATTCTCCTAACAAACGAAGTGTACAGTTCTCCCAAGTAAAGCGTATAATTCTCCCAAGTAATGTGTATAGTTCTCCCAAGCAAAGCGTATAATTCTCCTAAAGGAAGACGTATAATTCGCCTGAAACTACTGTATAAATCGCCTGAGAATTATGTATAATTCGCCTGAGGTATAACATATAAATCGCCTGAGAAATAACGTATAATTCGCCTGAGAAATAACGTATAAATCGCCTGAGAACTAATGTATAATTCGCCTGAGGTATAACGTATAAATCGCCTGAGAAATAACGTATAATTATCCTGAGAAATAACGTATAAATCGCCTGAGGGAATAACGTATAATTCGCCTGACAAATAATGTATAAATCGCCTGAGGGAATAATGTATAATTCGCCTGACAAAGATACGTATAAATTGCCTTAACATATAACTCGCTTGAACAAACACGTATAACTCGCCTGAACGAACACGTATAACTCGCCTGAACACCTTCGAAACTCAAAACATAAAAAACTTAAAAAGACTCACTTTTTGATGATTTTACCTATTTTTTCTTGAACTTCTTACCTATCTAAGACTATTAGAACCTTAAAACCACAAACTTTAACGTTTTTGACACGAAAAATTTGAAATCAAGATTCTTGGTACAAAACCCTTGTTCGAACCAAAAGACTAAAAAAGATGGAATTTTTGATGGTTTTTCAAAGATTTTCTTGTACAACTAGCCTATACTAAGATAAATAAAGAAGAAAGATGAAAGCTTTATGGTTTTTAAACCCTCAAAAGGTGAAAATCTCTCGAAAAATTCAAACCAAATACACGCCTAAGTCGAGTAACAAACGGACACAAAACCTTCACAAACACCCCATTGCTCTTGATACCAATTGAAGGATATCTTAACACACACAAGGTATGGACTCGATCTAGGGTTTAGAGAGAGAAAGAAAGGTGGTTGGATAGACACTTAGTGAAAGAGAAGGAATAGAAAGAATATTTGTTACTATGTAAAACAAATGAACAACCAACACCCTTTCTTTAGCATAGAAAGGGTTTATATACTTACACATAGGTGGCTGGTTGGGCTTTTACCATGAGCTTTAGCTAAACTAGCCTACTAAGTTTCCAAATATTACTTTACGAGCTATCTAACGATATAATGAAAGTGACCGATACTTTTCGTATTCCTAACATGGACTATAAAAGGAGTCTCCAACAAACCTCATTGTGTGTTATCAAGTGTGTAAAGAGAGTATTCTCTCCTCACTTTGTGCTATAAACAAGAATTATCCAAACATTTCCACCACCTCTTTCTCTCTTCTCTTATTCTTTCTCTCTTTTCTTATTCTTCTTTCCATGTGTGATTTATGAGTTTCTTACAGAAGTTAGATAGAGCCGCATGGTTTTTATCTTGTAGTTCGATTAATAGGTTGTGTTGTGTTTAAAAATGGGTGGACGCGCCTGTGTAAAAAGGCTCACGTATTGTAAGTCTCTTCAACATCACATCCTCACTTTAGTTGTTGTGCTTTGTGATTTAGTTGTCAAAGTTGTTCACGTCTTGAAATCAAAATTGTTAGAATCTTGGAAACTTTCACTTTGTTTTTTAATTTGTTAAAACCTATTGTTTAACATATCTTTTGTGTTCTATTTGATTCTTAACAAAAAATCGAATCTTCTTAAGGTTGTTTAGAAACTGAGTCGCAGATTTTTAAGGCCCAAAAACAACTTTTAAGTTTTCGATTTATAATGTGTTTAAGAAATAAAGATGGTTTTTTTATGGTATGCTTGATGTGATTTTAAACAAAAATCTACACGAAAGATTTATATCAAAATCGTTTGAAAGTGTGTCTTTTGTGATTTTTAGTGTTGTTTGGTTGGAACAAAAAAAGTGTGAACCACCTAAGTGAAGAACTTGTGCTAACCGTATCGGTTATACAAACTAGTGATCCTAGTTTTGTTGCACAAGAGTACCAAAAACGTGCGATCATTCTTTTCATAAAAATCGAATCTTTTTTATTCGTGACCAAGTGATCTCTGGTTTGTGAGGAGTGAATTGTAAGAAATTATATACATAATGTCCAAAAGAATAGTTTAACACAACATAAAACATTTTAAAAATATCATTTGAGTATCATTAGGGGCTACGAAGACTCACCTTTAGCGAAGCGGTGAACCGAAATAAATCAACATGTGAAAGATGATCTCGAATGTCCTAAAGCGACCTAGTTGGAATATAATGTGCTTTAAGTGCAAGTCAACGATGAGCTGAAAATAAAAACATAGATGCAATTTTATTAAAGTTCTCATCACACGAATTATGAGTTTAGCGTTTAGTATTACTATGGTTCAAATATGATCTCGTTTAAAACTTACATAGGTTTTTATAAGTTTTGACGTCTAAAGGAAAAGTACTATTTTGACAATCGCTAAAGATATCGTATATTATCCGTTTTCAAAATATTTTCGTTGAATTTATATTTCGCCTAAACACGCTAAGTATCTTACCAAAGTCTGGTTACTAATTTTATTCGACATTAATTCATTAGTCATTACTATCATATTTTACGTCACTAACTATAATAAATCATATCTCGCTTACTTAATAATATTTTAGAAAGTTTCTGACGCACATAGAAAATATATAAGTGATACTATAATATTCGTTTTTAAGGTTCTGTATAGCTCGTTCGGACTCATAAAAAACGCTCCAAAAAAAACGCTGATTTTAAATTCCAAACAACTCACTTTTATTAGTCAAGTTTAGGCAGGAAATTTATAAAATTTCCAGATTTTGGTCAGTTTTTGCAAAGGCGTAACTCCTTCGTTATAATGATTCACAGAGTGGTCGAAATCTATGTTTCAAGGAAAAATCACATTCTACAAGTTTTCTTTTATAATTTTACGCCTTCACGACTCGGTACTTGAAATGTGCTCAAAAACACGAATAACATATAAACTGGACCGATTGTTGTCAAAAAACTTTTTTTTGGTGGAAAAGTTACTAGTTTTTGTCCGAATTCACTTGGTGTTAACTCACTGTTTTAAGTCAGTTTTTAAGCGATATTTATTTCCTACGACGTTGTATTTAAGTATACTAATATATTTTTAACGTTTCCGACTTTTTAATAAAAAAAAGTGGATTTAACATGTAACGCCCCCAATATATGTCACAGCCGGATATGGTATACAATGGTGACGTTACTGTTAATACAATAGCACAGATATAAGAGAACGACCTTAAATGTAGTGGTTTCGAAAGTATTTAATTTCGTTGATTTATTGAAATTTATAAAGTTTATAACTATTTGTCCCAAGTAGCATCAAAATGAAAGACTGAGAATTAATACAACGAGATTGATAGTTTGAATGCAAGTAGAAATCCATGAATGAAATCCTGAAAAGTTTAGACTCCAATGCACATCAAGAACGCCAAGCATCTTATTCACTTGAGAAATAAATTCTTAAAAGTGCCAACATAAAGTTGGTGAGTTCATAGGTTTAAGTAAGTAACAAAGTTAGACCGCAAGGTTTGAAGTATGTATTGCATGGTATACAATATCCGGAGCAGTGATTATGATTGCACTAAGCTCATGACACCGAAACTAGACAAAGTTATGTATGCCAATCAATTTCAACAAAAGTAATGTATAGTTACCCCTGGGAATGCCAATTTCAATTGCAGACAATCAAAGTCTCCTAGTGAGTGACTTTAGTAATGACACCTTAAAATCGACATGTATTACGCCCGGTTGCACTTTGTATGAATGTAGATACCAATCCTGGATAGGGATGTCACTCCTAATAGATCTATTTATAACATACGCGCTTACACAAAGTAATTAATGGTTCATGATAATTCGGGCATAGTAGATTATCGCTACTTAGGCTAATCCGTAATCATTTGAAAGAAGGTAAAGTATTTGCATCCATAAGTGAAAACAAGCAATGTATCTCACCTCGAGATTTGTAAAGTAATTGTAAAACAAGTGAAAGCATGTGGGGATATAACTCACAAAGTCTTGAAAAGTAATCACAGTGTTATAAAATAAACGAGCATGTAAACAAGTTTGTAAATGAGTGATAACATCAAATAACATCTATTTTATAGTATCATTTATCCCAAGATATTAACCCATTTTGTATAATTATTGCAAAGAATTGTTACTTAATCGTTTATATTTGAGAATTGCAGTAATTATAGAGTAATTGGTGAAAGATAGCAAAAGGCGCGCATTATGGAGCTTAAATGAAGATATTGTGAAGATTATTGATTTGAAGACCAATACGCCGTATCCATCAAGAAGATACGGCGTATCCGTGCTTCATTCACCAAAGACCACTTGGATGAAGATACAATACGCCGTATCCAGAAGAACTCTAACGCCGTATCAAGATATGGAATATTATATTCTGAAGATATCAAATGTATGGTCCTATCCAAGAAAAGCCAATACGCCGTATCAACTTTTGGATAAGCCGTATTGGAACCGACTTCCTGACATTATAAATAGAAAACTCCAACGAGTTTTAAGTGAGCTAAATCATATTCTCGATCCTAAAACACAAAAGTTGATTTTCAAAAGGGACTTAAGAGCTGTAGAGGTCGAGCCGAACACAATTCATTCAATAGGGAATCAGAGTAATTCTTCATACTTTAGTAATCGCTTCAGTTTTTGGTATTTTTGTATTTATTATGACGTTTGAAGGCTAATACCTTTCGGGGTATTAGCCTATTATTATGAAGATCTGATATGTTTGGTATAGGTTTATTATCAATTTCTTGATTATATCAGTTGCACTGTGGCCTATTTATTATTTATCAATTTCTATACTTGTTTACCCGCTTTCGTAATGCGACCTATCATGTCAACTGGGATCTAGCTAAGTGGACCAATGCGGGACTATAGAGTCCGGGGATAGGCTCTTCCATATAGTACTTTATACAACTAGGAACCAATAGTTAGATACACCAAACTATCTATATTTAAGTCTGTGTCTAGGAGGTATTACGCTTCGGGTTTAACTAGTTAATTGGACATTTCGATGGGTTTATTGATCGTGGTTGACTAGCATGTGTGACCTATATAATTCATCAAAATAACTTTCTGATTCAGTGGATAGTTGGACCAGTGGGATCTACTGTGTCATAGATTGTCCATTAAGTTTTAATTTAAAATTAAAAAAAGAAAAAATCGGTAAGTGGGTAAAGTTTCTATGAAGCTTGGGTTTTACAAGCATCACATTGCTTTTATCCCTATGATAGATTATAATCGCAATAAGGATGCTTTTATGCGGATGCTTTATTATGACTCGAATTTATGGTGTCTACGTCTTAGAAGAATTAAACGCCCAAGTCTTAAGAATGAATTTATGCCACCTCTCGAGAGAAGAAATCATTTGCAAACTTAATAAACATACACAACGTTCTATCAGATTAATAATGGTTAATACCGTTCTTTTATATAAGGTTTCGACCCGCCTCTTTTTTCTTCTGTTAATTATAACAGTGATTCTTGAAATTGATTATAGTCACCAACAAAAACCGTGCAGTCTCTCAGGCTGATAAACCCCCTTTTCATTAGATTTGGATTTAGTACTGACATAGGGTTTAAAAATTGTTAGCGATTAGATTAGAATGGAATTAACATAGATTAGAAAACATAGATACTTAATTATATTGATAGATCTTAACCTAGATGTCAGTTGATCGACAACCTTACTTACCACAAACTTACTATCCGTCGGGTCAACTGCCGTTTAAAGTGTGTTTTTTGTTAAGTCGGCAAAATATTAAATTTAAAAAACTTGCAATCATCT
The DNA here is from genome assembly GCA_026074375.1 of Tanacetum coccineum. Classification (NCBI taxonomy): domain Eukaryota; kingdom Viridiplantae; phylum Streptophyta; class Magnoliopsida; order Asterales; family Asteraceae; genus Tanacetum; species Tanacetum coccineum. Next base: position 12,684 of record BQNB010033022.1, on the reverse strand, counting down.
TAATTCATACCCACACTACGACACATCATGTTTTTGGCGCCGATGCCTAGAGTGAAAAATAATCTTGATTTTTTATTTTGATTATTTTGGTTTTTTCATATTTAGATTTAGATCTAACCTTTGGATTAGTGTAATTCTAAGTTTTAGTGTATTTCTTGTATATTCTGTAAAATTTGTATATTGTGCCTTTAATGGTTTGATTGTTTTTTATGTGTTTTAATTGTTTTCTAGTATTTAAGTTTTTCTTAATACACTGTTCTGGTCGATCACTTGAATACGCGTATCCACAACTCATTGTAATATGGCGTATCGCGATTTTCTGTTCCAAATACAGGCGTAATTCATCTCAATGATTAATTTACGGCGTATAAACAGTCATATTGGATACGACGTATCGATCATCTAGAACAAAAATTTAAATACTTGATTTTCGTGCAAAAAATTTTCTACCTTTCTTCAGAGCAAATCCTGCTGATATTTTTACCCTTTACAGGAAGAATTTATCAGAGCTAGTTGATTAAAGAAGCAACTAAGTTATGGGAGAACGAATTAAAAAAGCTCAAAACCTAAACGCACATCTTTCTATCTCCAGTAAAGATATTGAAATTCGATCTCAAACGAAAGTTTTTTGGGGGAACTTAGAACAGAGTATGTATTCAAGGAATGTATAATGATGAACATGGTGGATACACATTACTATGTACTTAAATTGGTGGGATTTGATTTTACGTTCCCTGGGGTGGGATTCCATCAAACTTTGATTGAAGGTCTTTCCTCTCTCGCCATTGATGATTGCTAAAGAATGGTGGATTTGTAACAGGAAGATGGAAAAATAACCACTTGGGAGGAACTTGTTGAGAAATTCTTCTGTAGATTCTATCCCGAATCATACGATGGTGAGGATGAGATGTTGGATGAAGGAGAAAACTAGGGAATTAGTGCACTCGAATTCTTATCAAACATGAACACATCATTTAAAAATCATAAGAGAGTTGATGGAAGAACTCAAAAGGTGATATTCTACTCATGGATGAATGGAAATTAGAATAAGAGATATGTGGAGAACGATATTTCACGCAATAATAATGGGAAGGAATCTCAACACAAAAACCCATCCAATACTGCCCTTGATTCATTCTTCAAAGCCTACAACGTACGCGATATTGAAAAAGAAAATGGACAAGGATAAACAACGCATAATGACAACAATAATGATGATATGCAACCTAACAAAAGAAGATGCAAAGCAGAAAAGTTTGAAGCTGTTCAGTACTCAATTGGACCAAATGAAGAATATATTGCTATTAGAAGTTATGAGTACGATATCTGGGAAAGAAAAAAGATAATTTATCCATAATCTACCAAGATATTTTCCAGAAAAAGGATGAAGGATGGAAAGTGACGCGCACTAAGAAATAATGAAGAGGAAGACTGAAGAAAAGTCTAACTTAAAGACTTCGCTATAAACAAAAGTGCTTCCTGGGAGACAACCCAGAATTGTTATTTAAATTTTGTTATCGAGTCTGTCTTCCCAGACACCAATACGGCGTAACCCTATGGATACGAGGTATTACATATTTTGACGTTCTTATCGTCTGTATTTTCATGCACTTTAAAAACATTATTGTCAGTTTTGCGAATACGCCGTATTCAATTTACTTGATACGTCGTATCCACAAACTAACCCGTATTTGTTTATTTAGTTTAGTTTAAATTAACCGTAGGTACCAAGATAGAATTTCATTTGTTTTCTGGGAATTCATACAGGACCTCGTGAAAGAAATATCGACAATTATTGATGGAGAATTTACGAATCTGGAAGATCTTGAAGTGTTGGAGTCTTGAAAACTTAAAGGGCGTCTGATTCAACAATATCATGGCTCCATAAACGCAACTTAGGAGAATTCTACAGGAGCAAATCTCAGTGGGAGTTTCCCATTCTAATTCTTTTTAATTCCCGTATTTAATATTTTTACAATTACAACGAGGAAGTTGTATAATTTCAACGTGGGGCGGGTATGGGCATTATATGTTTACTTGTATAATTTTCACAATAAAAGGCTTAAATTTTTTTTATTTACTCAAATTTAAAAAAATTCAAGCATACTTTTGTGAAAATTACATGTTACATAACCCGCTCACAATAAACCCTTGATAGATATGTTGAGAATTGTAACCTTTTACGTTTCTAAATGTTACCCAAAATTTCCATAAATATATAAGTATGCCGGTGAGTAGTAGACTTTAGAACTTGGCTTGGTATATCTTTCGAGACTCACCTTAGTGATGCTTTACTATAGATTTAGAGGCTAGTAACTTGTTTAAATTGGGAAATCTTAGGCATTATCAATCAAATCGCCCTATACATGTTGTTATTACACTAACCTACACCAGTTAGTTAACCTCCGTTTTAAACCATTCCACTATTATTTTAGAGTATGTTCCACTAGACAACCGTAAAGCCATATCATTTAGGAATCTTACCAACCAATTATTTGTTTCGTTACACCATTACACCTTAAACCTACCCTGTTAGATTAAGTATTAATTTACAATTGGTAGTTGCTTAAAGTGTGGAGTTTGTATTTCTTGACTCTTGTGTCATTTTCTATCTTTGGTGACAATTGGAAATTTGCACATTGCAAATGGGAATGTATATTAGTAGTCAAAACTCATGTGATTTTACTACATTCATAATTGATGGTGAATCCGAAGAACAAAGAAATTACCAACGGAATTATCCAGAATTGTTATGATCGTGAAGATGGTGAAACTACACTGAGATTTTAAGTATAGTTAGCAAAAAAAATCAAAAAAATTAGAGAAAAATACCAAAAAGAAGTGAGGAAGCATTTGATAATCGTTTCAAGACATTACCAAAGAAATCACTCGAAGAAATTGATTATTTCATTGATACGTCTAAAATCAACGATGTAAAGTATTATACAAAGTGGAAGATATCGCCACTTACCTTGTAGAGTATGTAAAGTTTTGGGAAGATTAGGAAGTTGACCGTTATGGGAACGCCAACTTAGGTTGTTGTTTTTTATCTATGATCAAGACGTTGTATATAGTCGTGTCTTTATCATAATAATGGTCGGGAAAATAAGTGTCTAGCAACTTGTATCTTAGTCTTAATCTATTTGTTTCTTGATTTTTGTTTAACACCAATTTACTTCCCTCTCACCTGATGATTAGCCGCTGGTTTAACTCGAACAAGGATGTGATCAAGCGTGTGTGTCTATCCCGTAGATTTGGATGTGTATGCATGTCTCAGCTGCCTCGTTGGTTTACGAATTTTGGTGAAAGTTAAGACTGGTTCCTACCCCCTAATATTACTCTATCAGTCTAATCATTAGCTTTTTTGAGGTGAGGGGAATGAGTAGTCACATGTGTCTATCTGGCGTTCTCGGGTGTCCTGTTTGTGTGGTCTTTTTCGCCCTCCTGGTGAACATTGAGATTGATGAAAGTTTTGTAGAGTATCAAACCGTATGCCTTTCCATACATAACCCATATTTGCTTTTAAACTAGTTACTCCTTAGATTTAGTGGTGGAGATGTGTATCCTTTCCAAGCTTATGATAGAACAATACTATTACGACTCCAAGCAATTGAGTGAATTAATTACATGTTACCATATAGATTAGTTGAGGGATTTGAGTGTTTTCATCTTCTTATTTCGTAAGGTGTTTGGTTGTGTACTTGTAATAGATCGAATAAATGCTTTAACGGAAAATATCCTTAGGGATACATTTTTTAAACTTCTAAAGGCTACTTGAGGACAAGTAGGATTCAAGTGGGGGATATTTGATGACATCAAATAACGTCTATTTTATAGCATCATTTATCCCATAATATTAACCCATTTTGTATAGTTATTGCAAAGAATTATTACTTAATCGCCATTTATTTGAGAATTGCAGCCAGTAGTTATTACTGGATTAATTGGTGAAAGATAGCAAAAGGACGCGCTTTATGGAGCTTAAATGCAAGATTATTTTGAAGATTATTGATTTGAAGACCAATATGCCGTATCCATCAAGAAGATACGGCGTATCCGTGCCTGTATTCACCAAAAGACCACTCAGGATTAAAGAGCAATGCGCCGTATCCAGAAGACCTCTATACGCTGTATTCAAGATATGGAATATAATATTCTGGAAGATATCAAACGTGGTCCCTACTCCAAGAAATGCCATACGCCGTATCCAACTCCTTGGAATAATACGCGTATAGAACCGACTTCTAGACATCTTTATAAATAGAAACTCAAAAAACGAAGTTTTTTTTTCAAGTGATGCTAAATATTATTCTCGATACCTTTAAACCACAAAAGTTGATTTCAGAAGGGGGAAAGAAAAGAGAGGTGAATGAGTTCGAGAAACAATTAATTCAATAGGAGACATCGTGTAATTCTTATACTTTAGTAATCGTTCAGTTTTTGGTATCATCGTTTAACTCGGTTAGTTTACCTTGGCTAAATTATTACTCTTGTATTTATTATGCGTTTTTTTGTAGGCTTAATACCTGAGGTATTAGCCATTATTATGAAGATTTCGAAGTGTTTGGTATTTGATTATTATCGATTTCTTGATTTATAGTTGTTGTTGTGCTTGTTTATGTTATCAATTTCATACTTGTTTTCGTGGCATTTTCGTATGCGACCTTATCATTCAACTGGATCTAGCTAAGTGAACCAAGCGGATCTAGAGTCCGGGATAGCTCTCCATATAGTACTTTATACATCTAGAACAATAATTACACAAATGTTATCCTTCTAAGTCTGTGTCTAGGATACGCTTCGGGCTTAACTAGTTAATTGGACATTGCCGATCGGTTTATGATCATGTTGACTAGAAGGGTGTACCATAGAAAATATCAACAAATAACTTTCTTGGTTCATTGGACTCAGTTGGAACAATTAAGTAGACTTACTAGTGTATAGTTTTCATTAAGCGGGTAAGTGGGGTTTTTAAAGTCTCTTTGAAGCTACGGGTTTAACAGATTACCATGCATTTAATCCCTAAGATAGATTATAATCAGCAAATCAAGGATGCTTTTGATTGTGACAGAATTATTGTGTTAGGTCTTAGGAAGAAGAAGCAAAACGCCTAAGTCTTAAAGAATGAATTGTCACCTCGAGAGAAGAAATCCATAACACTTAATAAAACATACCAACGTTCTTATCAGCATTAATAATGGTTAATACAGTTTTCTTATCTTTAAATGTTCGACGCTCTTTTTATCTTTTGTTAAGTTAGCTTGCTCGATGTCGGAAACCTGTGTCTTGAATTGATTACTACGTCTCCAACAAAATCGTGCCAGTTCTCTTAGGCTAGGCTTGTGTGAAAACACCTCTTTTCATTAGATCTAAGGAATTCAGACACTGACATAGGTTTAACTAGGATTAGATTAGAATAGAACTAACACTAGATTCAGACAACCAAGTTATTAATTTAAATTGATAGATTAACCTCGCTCTCAGTGATCGAACACCCTACTTAACAAGAAACTACTACCGATCGTTTTGTCACCCATTGTCCGTTATAGTGTGGTTTTTGGTTTATTCAGCAAAAATATAAATTATAAAACTTGAATCATCTTAAATAAACCCACACACTACAACACATCCCTATGAGTATGTAAACGGAGTTTGTTAAATGAGTATGTAAGGACGTTTGTAAATGAGTTATAAAAACTGAGTATGTAAAACGAGTTTGAAATTGATCATGTATCTCTCCCCCAAAAATATTTAAAAGACGTAAAATTGAGTCCATGAAACTCACCCTCAAGTGATGGTATTGATTTTTAGAAATTCAACAAGTACTGTCGTCGCAAAGGACCGATATGCAACCTATTTTAATTATAGGTCGATTTAGAATAACGCATGTAAACATAACACAATGCACTGTATTTTATCTTGTTATATCGCCACCTAATAGTTTTAAACTTAGCTTATAAATCAAAATAATGATTTCGTTAAGTTTACTCTTTAATTATTTTTTTACAATGACAAACTATATATTGTAATCTGTTAATTTTGTTAAAATATATTTATAATTTTTGAAACGTCGTTGTATAAATTTATATAACTTGATGTAAAATTATTACCTAAGGTTTTTTGTAGTCCAATACGGACCGAAAAACGTCCAGAAATCACAATTTTACTATTCACTCTCTCCTGTCAGGAAACATAACATTTGCACAATAGTGATGCAGAATTTTTCTTGTAATTGTCCGATAAATAGTCCAAGATTGATTAAGAATATCTCTTTCGTTTTACACTTTCGGGCTTCAAAACTCGCTTAAATTTACCGAAAAAATATTATGAGCAAGTTTCTAGTTTTATACTTAAGCCGGTTCGGACTCAAAAAATGGGTTTAAAAAACACGAGTATTAAATCTCGTCAGATTATGACGAAAAAAATTATTTTATACCGGTATTGTTCTTCAAATCTTATTTTCGACCATAACTTCTTCGTTTTACATTCGTTTTTCAAGTTCTTTATATGCATGGAATCATATTGAGACATACTAACACATTTTTAAGGTTTTAACTCGTCAAAAAATTCCCTAACCTACTGCCCAAAATCGGTTGTTAAGGAAGTAGATTTACATACTTTTTGTTTATAATTTCTACTCCATTTATACACAACAAAACCACTAATCTATATATTTCAACCACTTTCACAATCAACAACCTCCACTAACTAAATCCCATCCAACACTTCATAATATTATGAATAAAACTTATAAAATCAAATAAGCTAAATTATAAGTAATAAACTTGACAACATGTTTAATAATCATAAGTATGTAGTGATCTGATTTCCATGTAAATATTTATAAAAGATCTTACCTGTTTGGTTATAAAACTTAGTAATCATGTATCTTGGCTTTAAAAATGCGTTTTGAGATCCATGCCCTAAAGGTCCAAGGCCCATTGCGTGATGCGTGTTGCGAATGCCGAGCGCTTTGGGACGCGATGCGTGTTTAGTATTAAAAAAAAAGTACGAATAAGTTATTTATATATACTATATTCCACCACAGTACAAGATAAATGCAAATAAACTTACAAAATAAGTTACTAGCATATTGAATTTAGGCCAAAATTCATTTTTATAACAAATACATCAAAAGCAAATATTGACATAAAACACTTAGCAAAACACAAGATACTATATTTTCGTTATTGTATTTGTTTTGGACATCTTTTAACAATCCTTTTATCTTTTAAAAGGGCCATTTAAATTATCGTGGGTATCTTTATTGGTTTTAATTTTGTGCTAAATGACCTAAATTCTAGATTGCGAGAATTACAACCGTTGCTAGCATTACACAAATGCGGTAAATTACGGTATAATGTGAACGCAATATGGGAAGGTCTTGCATTAGGCACCATAATGCAAAATCTTAAATGCAATGCAACGATGCGTGCAATTTGCGCAATGATGCGCGCATTTTTAAACCAAGATCATGATGATCATGCACATAAATATATTATGTAAGTATAGAAACATGGATAAACATAATCAAAATGTATGAAAATTAAAAGAGTAGATGTAGTATGCTTACAAAGCTTATGAACACGAAATGAACCTAGGCTTCGATTTTTAACCCAAAACCAAACCCTAATCGGCTTAGAGTGATGAAAAAACCCTTAGCCTTAATCATTGAAACTCAAACTTGAAAACACCTGGAATACTCTTGATTTCAAATTTGAACACACTAGGATTGTTTGTAAGATCATAGAAAATAGGATACGAATGAGTTGTGTATAGTTATTTTAAGCCGTGGGCCTATGTTGATGTGGGGGCCACACTGGGCATTGTTATTGATGCAAGGAGTCTTGAAGTGGAGGTTTCATTATTGGGTGTTTTACTGGTTCTGTAGCGGGGCGTGCCCCTCGCTTATGATGCGAGAGTTGCTCCGGGATATAGAGTTTTTGTTTTTTGCAAGTGTGGAATGAGAATGAAAGAGCTAGTTGTATATATGCAAGTATAGGAAAATATCTAGAAGACAAGAATTTGATGGATGGTATGGTTTAGGGTGATGTAGGCGTGGGCTTGTATAAGAAGGAGAAGGGGAAGGTGTGGTGGTGTAAGGGGTTAATAGAAGTGTAAGATAGTTGGTTGGTTTGATAATGCATGTATTTAGTATTAGCATGATGCGGTCGTCGTTAGACTTCTACACGAAGTTTTAAAACTCCCTAGGCAGAGCACACAATCGTTGTAGTAGTAGTATAGACAATACTCGGGGGGTTGTTATTGTTCACTCGAGGAATAGGCTGGAAAGGCTTGATCACGGTCTAAACAAAATTCTAAGGGTTAAAAGAAAGATATTTTTGTGTTTTTATATTTAAAGAATGCAAGTAATCATATAATCTTGAAGAGGTTTGGTTTGGTTTTGCTCATTTAACTAATTATTATATAAACTAATGTGTAACATATAATAATAACATTGTGTTTAATCTCTAATCATGTATTACTCCCCTAGAGATTGCTTCTCCTAGTGTTGTTGCTTTGTCACACTTGTCGAATGATCTTTGTCAATTATTTCCTAAGTCATGAACGAATTCACGAACCCGCCGTCTACTTAATATTCACGTTAAGGCTACACACAAGTAAGGTAGTATGAAGACAATTACAAGCGCCGCTAAGGGTATTACTAACTTACATGTGAACATATACTTAAGAGGGATCAACCCCCCACTATTAGGACCCCAGCGCTAGACCAATATGTAGTATGAAGACTGTTACCCGTGGTATCCTTTCTACACAATCTTGGTTTCTTCATGTACATATCAACAGTTGATACAGACAAAAGGCTGGTTTTTTTAAGACCTACATGCACATCCATCACAAGGAATGCAACACCATTAAGATATTACAATATATAGGTTCTCTTACAATCATAAATAAACACAATAGGAAGTTTAGCCAAGCATGTTATAGATAAAGCAAGAACAAGATGAATCAAACAACACATAGACATAATGAATGATTAAATAAACCTTACTTGATTAAAACATGAGTTTGAGGAAGTATAATAGGGTTTTAAGGCCCTAAATCGTCCCTAACAGCTGCTAAACAAACTAGGGTTCGTACCCTCTTTTTATTCTAAAGTTACACCCTCAAAATCCTAAATTTAGGTTTGTATATATAGGAAAAATGTTGTGGTCGGCGTCGCGTTTTAGTCCGTGACGCCGTCTCATGAAATGTGAATATTCCTAGATAATAGGAACTGGGTTCGGTCGAGATCTCTAACGCCATCATACTATGTGACGCGTCATGAGATAGCTTGTCTTGGACGGCGTCACGTAGAAAACAGTGACACCGTCTCCAGCTGCTAGAGAACTTAATCTCGGAGAAATGTTGGTGTAGGTTTCGTAAATCTTGTCGTTTCTTCTCCCCAAATGAGCCCATGTCACGCGTAATTCTATCCAATTGCTCCTCTAAATGAGGAATCTGAAAAAAAGAATGATTAAGTACCCTATTTGATGTTAATGCTGTTAGGCTTAACTTACTGCTGCTGAAAGTTAATGTTGTTAGGCATAAACTTACTACTGCTTGTGAAAGTTAATGTTGTTAGGCTTAACTTACTACTGCTGGGTTAAAGCTGTTGAGAGTCTTTACAAAAAAACCTTTGATTAAGGGTTTCACTCACTTATTCAATCGATTTCATTCATTCATATACTCTCTAAACAAAAACCCTAACTTAATTTCATCATTCATCATCAAAACCCAATACAATGTTGACCTTAAAGTTTGCTGATTCACATAATATGGTCACGTTTTTGACTAAATCTGCTAAAAGTAAAGGATTTGAGTAGATAGTGGATTTTTTGAATGCAAGTTCTATAAAGTATGCTTTAACGATCAATCCAACTATTTATACTTCGTGCATTGAACAATTTTGGGCTACTGTCAAAGCGAAAACTATCAATGGGGAAGTACAGTTACAAGCCCTACTGGATGGAAAGAAGGTGATCATTATTGAATCTACTATAAGAAGAGATCTTTAATTAGAAGATGTTGAAGGTACTGATTGTCTACCAAATGTTGCTATCTTTGAACAACTTACACTAATGGGGTATGAAAAACATTCTCAGAAGCTCACTTTCTATAAGGCATTCTTTTCCCCTCAATGGAAATTCCTTATTCATACCATTTTGCAATGCCTAAGTGCTAAGACTACTGCATGGAATGAATTTAGTAGCACTATGGCCTCTGCAATTATCTGTTTAGCTACAAACCAGAAGTTCAACTTTTCAAAGTACATTTTTGAAAGTATGGTTAGAAATGTGGAGAATATGGCTGGCAAATTCTTGATGTATCCAAGGTTTGTACAAGTCTTTTTGGATAAACAACTTAAAGGGGTGCCTACTCACAAAAGAACATATGTTGCACCCTCTCATACTAAGAAGATATTTAGAAACATGAAAAGTTTAGAAAATTGATATTACTATAAGGGAAACACCCTTATTTCCAACAATGATGTTACCAGCTCAAGAAGTAAGATGGGTGGAAGGTGTCAGCAAATCCTACTGACTACTGATCCCCATCATACACCCACCATTATTCAACCGTCAACATCACAACCTCAAAGGAAACAAAGACCTAAGAAGCCAAAAAGAAAGGACACTGAGACACCTCAGTCTAGTGGTCCTACAGACAATGTAGCAGATGAGGCTATCTATGAGAAGATGGATGACAGTTTAGAAAGGGTTGCCACTACTGCTACTAGCTTAGATGTAGAGCAGGACAGTGGTAACATCAATAAGACCCAATCTAAGGCAACACATAATGAACCAAGTTCCCCAGGAACTAGTTCAGGTAGTGGTCCCATGTGCCAAGAAACCATGGGGGATACTTCTGCTCGAACTAGGTTTGAGAGAGTATCTAAACAATCCAATGATCCACTGCTCACAAGAGGTAACACATTTCGAAGTGGTGAGGATAGTCTAAAACTTGAGGAATTGATAGCATTGTGTACAACTTTACAACTGAGAGTTCGTGATTTGGAGACAACAAAGACCACTCAAGGAAATGAGATTGCTAGCTTGAGAAGGAGGGTCAAGAAACTAGAAAAAAAAGATTGGAAAAGAACTCATAAGCTTAAAAGAGTATACAAGGTTGGTTTGAGTATAATGGTTTAATCATCTAAAGATGAAGGTTTGGGTGAAGAGGATGCATCCAAACAGGAGAGGATAGCTGACATCGATGCTGCTAAAGATATTTACCTAGTCAATGTTCACAGAGATGAAGATATGTTTGGAGTAAATGATCTTGATGGTGATGAGGTGGTTGTTGAAACTGAAGTTACTCATGAGGTGGTTGTTGAAACTAAAGTTGCTTTTAAAGATGTGAGCTTAAGTGTTGATGAAGTTACTTTAGCTCAAGCACTTGCAGCTTTGAAAAATGCAAAACCCAAGGCTGACAAGGTTGTGATACAAGAACCAGAGCAGGGTACAATTACAACAACAACTGTTGTTACAACAGTTATAACTGCTAGCATAAGACACAAAGTTAAAGGGCTTGTTATTCATGAAGAGGAGCAAGCAACTACACCAACAGTTTCTTCTCAACAACCATCATAGGTCAAGTTTCAAGACAAGCGTAAAGGAGTCATGGTAGAAGAACCTTTGAAGTTGAAGAAGAAAGATCAAATCAATTTTGATGAACAAGAAGCTATAAGATTACAAGCTGAGTTTGATGAAGAAGAGAGAATTGCAAGAGAAAAGGATGAAGCCAATATAGCCTTGACTGAAGAATGGGATGATATTCAAGCTAAAATTAATGTTGATTATCAATTGGCTCAAAGACTGCAAGCAGAGGAGCAAGAAGAGTTGACTGATGCTGAAAAGGCAAGATTGTTTGTACAACTCTTAGAGAAAAGAAGAAAACACTTTGCAGCAAAGAGAGCGAAAGCGCAAAGGAACAAACCACCAACCAAAGCTCAACAGAAGAAGACCATGATTACTTATCTTAAGAACATGGAAGGTTGGAAGTTGATAAGTGTAAAATACACATATCCATTTATACCTAAAATAACCCAATTAAACCCAAAACAGACCAAAAATGGCAAAAATATGCTTGTATTTGTGTTTTGTATGTGCAGGTATGGATAAGTCAAAAATCACAAGAAAACAGTCAAAAGCAAGCGGGCACGGACACGAGAATCAGAAGAGTACAAAGCCGAAGCCAAGCCAAAGCCAAACCCTTTACCAAATTTCCTTTTATAAAGCCACAAGGGCCAATCTTGCATATCCTGAAAGTTATTTATATCTTGAAAAAGAAGAAAAGAGAGAGAGGGGCCAAATGTGTAAACAAAGCAAAGTTCAACTGAATTTTACCCCGTACTCAGTTATAAAAAAAACGGGTAACTACCATTCACTGTTCATCGTCTTCCCCATTTCACCCTCCACTCAAAACAAAGGGGTTTTTAAAATTAGAGGGTACAAAGGACAATTCGGTTGACAAGGACTGACATGGCAGAGAATTACATCACCAAACTCTCCCATTGGCCAATCCCCATCAAAAAAACCCACATCAAAAACTGATTGGTAAAGTTTTATACACGTAAAATATATAATAAATATACTACTTAAGTAAATTCCAACTCTTCACCTTTAACCAAGGTAAAAAGTTAAGACTTACAAAAATAATAAAAAATATATAAAATAC